>JAAKBF010000314.1:0-58839 GCA_012656075.1 Phytophthora hibernalis | reverse complement strand
TGAGTTCAGTTTGTGGCGAAGCCTTTCCACACCCTTCACTCTAATTAGTCGTGCCATGACTAATTATGGTTTACGATTTTTGCTGCGGAAATGTACACGTTCCTCGAATGCTATTGGCTTTAATATTAAATGTAGAGACTTTCAACTACTTCAGGGTTTGTGCACGATGACTTTCTTCCGACAACCCAAGGGATTCTCCAGATTGTCGCCACGTACGAATGGCTCAGAGGTGTTTCGAGCACTTTTTCAAGCTCTCCAATACAGCAGAACTATCCTCCCCACCTCGACGCGGAGCCGTTGAACATCAAGTGTCCCAGCTAATCGCCTTGAGGGTTTTCAGAGGGCTTGCGAGCTGTCGAAATCCGGTGTCTTTTGCAAATTTCAGCTCATCTGGAAAATTTTGTAGGGACTGTGTCACGAAAAGGTACACTTTCATGACTATATTCGAAGCACGACTAATTAGAGTGAAGGGTGTACCTCTATTGAAAACCGTTTAACCTGTGAGTATTTATTTAACCGACTACAGAATTCTCCTTTTACCGGGGAACACCATGCACCCTCGACAGAGCAGATACAGTATACAGGCGCCAAACAGCATTCGCTTCCGATGGCTGAGGCGCGTATGGCTGTCGTAGACTACGGCTGGCTTGATCGCTCGACTCGATTAAAGAACCGAGTCCGCTGCTCACCTTGACCAGCCCAGCAGAGAGAGAGAGCGAGGGCTGTGGTCATTTGTCTGCAGCTGACCAGAATCGCCGATGGTCAACGCTGACAGTCAGCGCCGCATGTTAGTAACCCAAACCGTAGAGGCTGGCGTCGTCAAAAATGCGCCTCACTTCCGCAGTCATATCGGCCACTCCATTACGTGCACAAAAACGGCGTCGCCTCCTGTTTCGCTGGCGCGGGTCTTTCGCCAGCGGCGTTCAGCTTGGGGTGATGTCTATCCGATAGTCGTCGTCTCGAGTCTCCACTTCGATGGGGCCTTCATTCGAGTGAACATGGCTCCAGCGCGATTCGCTGAATTGCCGTTCACTTGGGCTTTGTATGGTTTCAGCGCAAGAGACGGGCCGCGTGCTCTGATGCCCTAGTCCCCGCCAGATGGCTCGCAAGCCCGCTCGCTCTCCCAGCATTCGCCTTCAGTCCGCTTAACCGCATTAGAGAGTGCGTAGGCGGCATGCCGCGCCTGAGTACGCGCCGTTCATCACGTCGCCGCGCGGTGCGTCTGTTTCCCCGTGGCGGTCTCGACCCCTCCACCGTCTCTTCCCTCAGCGCTGCCGCCTCCGAGACCTTCAGCGCCGCGCTCAGCGTCGCCAAGCTCAATCTGCACCGACGCCGCCGTCAGACGCTCACGAACAGCAGCAATAGCCGCAGTACCAGCAACAGCAACGGCCGCTCGCCCTACACCGAGAGAGACGACGAGGACGAAAACGATCCGTTCGACCCCGCAGGCCCCACAGCAGCAGCAGCAGCAGCAGCGGCATCTTCGCACCAGGAAACGGCGCTCGCCGTCGTCGTCCACGTCGTCGGCGCCCTCGCCCTCCTCCCGGCGCTCCGGAGGATTCTCGTCACTTCTCTTGGCTCGCTCGCCGTCCGCGCGCTCGCGCGTCGTCCGCCACGTCGCCCTCGAGTCTGCGGGACGACAGCGCGTCGTCCATGGTGAGCGATATGGCGCAGCATCTGCCTGAACCTCACCCGAGCGCGTCGAGGCGCTCGTCAATTCATCGACAGGTCCGTGGACGACGCCTACAACCTCAGCCTCGGCTTTGGCCGCGTGCGCTGGACGCCCAGTCGCGCGCGAGAAGCCGTGACGATCCACCGAGCGCGCAGCGGTCCGGACGACGCGCTGCTAGACGCCGCCGTAAGGAAGCTGCAATATCAGCGCCACGTCCAGAGATGAGCGATCTGCTCATTACCGAGACAAGCGCAGACTTTGCAGACCACGAGAACGCAGTGAACCCGACCGAGTTCCTCGACGGGCGTGCTCTACAGCTCTGCCGCGCACCCCGGAAGAGCGCTTCGTGTGTGTCAAGTGGCACTGTGCGCGGTCCCTGGCGCCGTCAGTGGCGAGACACCGCGACTACGTCTACGTGGAGCTCGTGGACTCGTTCGAAGACGGCGACGGCCGCCGCATCGGTTACCGACTCAGCAAGAGCGTGGACCTGGATGTCCCCGCCGCGCGACTCGAAGCATCATTTTGTGCGCGCCAAAACGCTGACACTGCAGACGTGGAGCGAGCGAGCGCCGGGGAGCCTAGAGTTTGCTACCATGATGATCAACGATTTAGAGCGCCTGCCGTCGTGGGTGCACAAGATGGTGGACATGGCGGCCACGCTCCGCGTGCATACGAGATCACATCAACCAGCGCCGTCTCGACCTGATGGTGTACGCTGGACCGAGGGACATGGTTCCACTCAGCCGCCGTGTTTGCTGTGGTGTGCACTCGCAGCTTCTCGCTCGTGCGCAAGAAATACAACTGTGACGCCTGTGGGGATGTCATCTGCAGCCAGTGTAGTGTACACCAGCTCGTGACAGCACACCAGCGACTGAGTGATCTATCGGCACCTGGAGGTAAGCGCAAGGCGCGGATTTGTGCCAAGCGCAGCATCAGGATGCAGAAAGAGAGCTTCCGCGTCGTGCATCATCCGCACGACAGAGCGACATTTCACGTGTCAGCTCCGACGGTAGTATTCGTAGCTCCCTGGCGTCTAATAACTCAATTTTAGGCGCCTGCACGTGTCAGCCAGGGAAAACTTCGGACGAGAGTCGGCGTAGTTTCCTATGGATTCGACAGCAGGCACAAGCTCGCTGGACTCCACAGATGATGGTAGCAGGGGTAGTGGCAACGGATCTACAACCGCGGCAGTGCGCAAACAGGTACCCAACATGTTTCAATTTCGCCCGACGTCCTCATCCATGGGAAAGAGTGAGCGATTATCGAAGGCTTTACATCACCGTCATCACCTGGAGACGAAGAGGACCGACTTGATGTCGAAGAACTACAACCGCAACTGCTAGGGGACAATATTCTAGCCTCTGCACCCGTGGAGCTGGATTTAGGCGTCGGCAAGTACAAAACGACTTCACGCAGACGTCAACACGGACCAGTAAGGATTATGAGGCCGAAGCAGCTGAACTAGCAGAATACAGCGACTCAGATGAAGAGGAATACTCCGAGGACGACGGGTAACTTCCTTCATACCGAAAACCGCGGCCACGTACGGGAATCGTTGTCACAGGCAACCGTTATGACGCTGAACATGGATATGCCGACGGTGTACAAGGTGGAAGTCGCCAGTTTTCTCACGGAGGAAGAAAATGCTAATCTGGACACCGTATCGAATGATTCGACTCGGCTAGTTTTCTTACTGTGACGAGAACTCGAAGATTGTGGAGAGGTCGTTGGTGGAAGGTCAGAGGCTCCTGTTCCCGTGCAGGTAGAAGAGCTGATTGTAGAGGAGATCATGCCTGAGACTATGCGTACTGTTCCATGGCAGTATGGAGCAAAGAAGTGGAGGTGAGAGCTGGTCATAGAGGGATCGAGCCTGTAAATGAAGGCATTGTTCGCGTCGCAGTATGGAGTCGGAGGAGCTGGAGGTCGAAGAGATCCAGCCCGAGAACTCGGGTTCTGTTCTGCGGTGCATCGGGGAAGGTGTAGAAGAGATGGAGGTGCCCATGGTGGTTCGCAAAGTGGCAAAGCGGTTATTGTTGGCTCTGGTGGCCGACGCAGTTATAACTCACGACGGTCCTTAGCGCCACGGGTTTAGTGGCGGTGCTCCACCCCCACCTCCAAATGTAGCAACCATGCTTACCAACAGTATGGCTAGTGCTAGCGTCAACGAAAAGGTCCCAGGTCCCAATGGTTCACGCGCTGCACCCGCCTCCGGCGCCTGTAGCTGCTCCGGCGCCTGCGCCAGAAGAGGACTCACTCAAGGTCGAGGATCTGCAGGGCATCTGGATCGCATGAATCAGATTCGGGAATTTGCGCGATATGCAGGAGATGAAAGAGACAACTGAGGCTCCTGCCAGTACGCAGTCGGCAATGGCAGCACTCACAACATTCTCGAGATCAAGGCCAATGCTGAGCGTGCTGCCAAGATTGCGGCCAACTTCATTAGTTTGTTGACCGAAATGCGGCCCCGCAGCTCGTCGCGCGCAGCAGCTGAAGAGTTTGGTGGCCCTCGCACGAGTTTGTTCAATTTGACTCTAGCCATGGGCGATGGTAGCTTCGTGGATTACCTAGTGGACTCAACATTTGAAGATGTCGTGAGAGCCCTGACGGCACTGGGTTGGGGTGGCAGTCTGTGCTGTCACAGACGATCAAGCAATATTTCTTCAACCAAAACTGCGCGCTCGCGTCCTGACTCTTCCGGGGCCTGACGTCTTCTGGGAACGCTTTATATTGTGCTCTAAACACGCCCGTCAACGTATTATTTAGCTAAAGCGAGAGACCATCCATCCGTGTACAGTTCTGCGTCTATGGAAACCAGAGCAGAAACAAATAGAAAGTGACGCCCGTCAATTGGTGTATCTGCCGAACTACAACGACGAACATCTTGAACAGGTCACCTTCAACGGTACGGGCAGTCTTCCGATCCGTGCACTGTGGCGGGCATACTGCAGTGAGCACATTCGGCGCCCGCAGACAAGGTGATGCTGGATCGTGGTGTAGGGCTTTTGTCCATGACGGAAGCCGCCAAATTTGCAAAGCGCGTCGAAAAGCTGGCGAGTCCGGGGCTGGGCGTTAAAGGTCTAGCGGAAGCTGCACGGTGGTGGGAGTGATCCACTGACGGATAGATGTGCGCTGGTTCGAGACCTCAGAGGCGGTGTCCGTCATGCTGCGGTTGCGTGGTGAGCCTGGGCGGAAGACAGCGAACCGAATGAGCTTATCCTTCCGTGCCAGCTTGCCGAGTAGCTGAGTGACTTGCCTGCAAAGACATCAGCGACGCGTTGGTCTCGTTGATGCTCTGCAATGCATACGCCGGGTACACGTCACCGTACGCTTAATAGGCCCTTTCGCCAGTCGACAAGTTGGTGAAGCCGTGCACGACCGCGCACTCCTGGATGCCGCTGTCGAGCAGCACGCCCAAAGGGCCAGGCGGCACACGCACTTCCACGATCTCTTCGATCTCGTTGTCGCTCCCATATCACTATCGTTATCGAAGAAAGCCGCTCCTTGGAGGGCGCCCTGCAGCATGGCGTCGTAGTCCTCCGTAGTGTCACGGGATCTCTGCGTACTGGTAGTCGAACTTGCGGAGCTCCTCGAAGTACGGGTTGGACCTGACGATGTTGTAATCTGTGCCGGCCCAGAGGTTCACCAGCTTGGCCTCCCCTTATCTTCAGTAATAAAGACCGCGCAAACTGCTCGGCGGATGCTCGTGCTTGGCTCGAAGAAGACGACGGTGGCCTTGCGACCCAGATGAGAGATCACCTTGCCATTCAGACCTTCAGGTTCTATAGCAATAACAAGTATTACTACCAAATACTATTACTACTGCCCTCCACTTTGCCCACCTTTCATCGGCGCCACGCAGCCCTGGGACCGCAGCAACTCGATGATCTGCAAGTGGCCTCAGATGGCGAGGTCCAGCGCCGAGTAGCCGTCCTAAGAGCGCAAGCGTTAGTACTTCAGAGTATAGTACTTTTCTATTATACTACTACTGACGTCCGTGAGGGCGAGCACGTCCGCCCCGAACTGCAGCAACATCATGGCGATCTGCGTGTTACCCACGAGGCAGGCGCAGTGCAGCATGGAGAAGCCGCCGCTCTCTGTGAGCGCCGCCGCATCCGCCTTGCCGATCTTGAGCGTCAGGTAGCGTCGCGACTTCTCCACGCTGCCCTCCAGGATGGCCTCGCGCAGATACTGATTACTCTTTCCCTGCAGCAGATTCATCTTCGTCGAGAGCAATGGACCCAGAATAACCAAAATCAGCCAACGTCCCAATTACGGGCCACTTTTGTCATTTTTAAAACTTGATAAATTTTAGTTTAATCAAAAATTTTATTAACAATGAAAAAGAATTTTTCTTTGATTAAACTAAGCTGGATGTTGACGATTACCCGAGTGACTTAGTCCAAGCACCTTCAGATCCGACGTACCAAGAGTCTCCAGTAGCTGAGCGTTCACTTGGCGAGCAGTAGCTGTGACGGGGTCACACCAGCACCTTGCTTGAGGAAGCGTAGCTTCAAGAGCATACAAACTCTTAGTGAACGGCAGTTCACAAGCTCCTGGTCTGAGGGAGCTGAGTAGTTTAAAGACTGAGTATATTTATAGGTGTACCTGAAATTGGCCTGTAATACAATTTCTAAGTAACCTATAGTTTGTCCTATATGTAATATGAATGGTACGTCGGTGACGTGGCCCTGGTGTGTCCCACACCATAAGTGACGTGGAGTCGATGTATCCATCTTAGAAGAGTGACACTGTCACTCTTCTGGTATCCTCCCCACTTAGGCTAAGACTGTACCAGCCAATCGGGAGCGAGACGAGGTTTCTCAACATTTCCCGAGGTCGAATTTAATCGACAGTTTAGCGCCACGGTTGACTGCTTTTTCGGGAGCTTGGCATTTCCCAAGTACTCCCTGGCCTCCACATCAGCCCGTGCAACATGCCCTCAAAGAAGACACGCCACGGTGCGAAAGCACCTTGTAAGACTAAGACCTCGCGGTCGAAGTCTAACCCGGCCAAGCCTCACGGTAAGGCCTCTGCCCTCGATGAGGCCGTCAAGGCGGCCACTCGGGCTGTGGGATCGTCACGACGAAGTCGATCGCGATCAACGTCGCCTGATGACCAACCGAATCCTCGGTTCGTCTATAAGGACCACAGTCCTGTCGGCTCCATCGACGCTGAGCTTAACGCTCTGGTCAGTTACTCTGGCGATGAGGCTGACCTAGGCGACGCTCCGTCGTCGCCTATGGGTATTGAGCGCAGAGGACGACGGGTCCAAACCTGCTGCTGTTGGTGCTGACGCACAGGCGAAAGCCGCCGCGGACGGCGCTGGTGATGTCGTCGTCGAAGAGGCTTCGCCTCCCAAGAACCTGACTCTGTTGGAGGGTCAGCGCGCGTGTCATTCTGGACGAGCGCGCCACGACCAAGAAGCGTGCTGCTTCTCAGTCACCTCTCCAACAGGTGACCAAGGCGGAGAAACAACGGCCGTTGTTCGAGTCTTCGTCCAATTCCGAAGAAGAGGACGGGCATGTTCACGTGCCCGAGGTTGTCGTCGATGCTCGTGATGAACAACAGGAGCGCCTTGCGGCTGCTCGCCTGCGGGCGCGCTTTGTGCGCCGAGTCTCCGTATTTGAAGGGCTACTTCCCGCCCGATGAGAACACAGGATCTCCGTTGTTCTTGGAGCAGCTCGTGGCACCGCGCGGCCTTATTGGAGGGCGAACCTCCAAGGGCGCTTTCGAGCGGGCTTTGGTGAAGGTCCACCCCTTGTTTCACAACAACTTAGAGGCTGCCAGATGCGTGTTGTTGGCACCGCACCGAGCCCCGCTCAAGGAGTTCACTAGCTTTCGCAAGAAGGCTGAGAACAAGGGTGGGCTTGTGCCCGTTTGGGGTTATCCCTGGGTCCAACCCGTGAACACTTCGACGAGTGCTCAGGCGGAGGATCTCTTCTGGAAGTGGCACTTCGTTCGGGGTTTCGCCCCGAAGGAGATCGACCACCTCCGGGGCGAACAGAGTATGTCCGCCATTCTCGATCAGCGTGACTTTCGCATCGAGTTCGCTCATCTGATCAGTAAGCGTCATCTTACAAGTCAATTGGAGGAGCTCCGGCGTAAAGCCATGATCAGCGCTCACGACGAGCGCGGGTATAGCGTTGCGGCTGCTGTCGCTATACCACCGCATTCGGCCAAGAAGGTCAGGTGTGACGGGGTCACACGCACCTTAGCTTTAGAGGAAGCGTTAACGCGCTAACCACAACAGACGCCTAGCGTTCCTGCTGTAAGCTTGCAAAGGCCTGGCCTTCCTGTCCAATATGGTACCGAGTACCAATTGACTTGCGAACTTCCGGGTTAGAGTTAAACTGATTTATATTAAGAACACTGTTGTAGTTCTAACTACTGCTAACTATCTGCATACTGAATCCCTGTCTAATCTGATCTGTCCTAATGGGGACCACCCATTTAGATGTACTGCTTTAATACAACTGACGTACCACTTAAGTACGACTGAAGTACGAATTAAGTCCTTGACGTGCCACACACCACGCGTGTGACGGACACCAATGGTGTGGACCACATCACAGAGAACAATGGTCGCCCCTGTCAAGTGGCCCCATTACACCCTCCCACACCCAAACGGGAAGCACCTTGTCCCAGGGGGAATTCCAGCGAACCGCACAGGCAACGCCTCATTCTGCAATTTGCGCCCGAGCGAACCGCCGAGAATCCAAGACGCCCACCGGGCACCAGGCCAAGACCCGCACCACTTGCGATGCCAAAGCGCGTCGACTCCAAGGCGCTCCGCGCCGCCGACACAAGACGAAAGGCGGCGAAGCCCAATCGAAGAAGCCGCCTCGGCATCCGAAGAAGGCTTCCCAGAAGCCCGACGACAGGGCTAAGCCCGCTGCGACCAGATCCCGGTCCAGCAGGAAACGCACCGAGGTCACCCTGCCCGGACCGTACGAAGGCGGCAGCGACAACGAGTCGGACTCCGACGGCGAGACCAACCCGAACCTAGTTCTGGGCGACGACAGCCCGGAATCCCACGGCGACGAAGCTCCAAGAGCGGAAGATGCGAGCGCGCCGACGGCAACGACCGCAGCGACGGCAGCGACTTCCAAAGTCCCGGGTCCTGACGACAAAGCTTCGGACGCGGCGACGAGGCTCACAGAGCTGCTGATGACGATGGTCAAGCTTCCAAAGTTCCGAGGGACGGCGACAACGCCTCCGAGGCCGGCGACGACAAGTCCCACTCGGCGACTGCAAAGCAGACCAGCGACGCACCCAGGACGCTGCCTCAGCCACCGATCGCAAACCCGAGCCGGGTGCAACAAGTGAAGCGAAGCACCGCTCGGAGGAGGATGCCTCGGACGAGGTCGACTACAGCGAGTCGGATCTGGAGTCGGGCGAGGTCAACGACCCAAGCACTTCACCCAAGCTCACCGATCAGCAGCGACGTCTCCATCCGGGGAGTCCTGCAACTCCTCGCAGTGCTGCTGTCGCACGAGCTGCTGCTGAAGCCGCCAAGCGGGAAGCCCAAGTTATCACCAACGTCGGCGACGGTGATGACGTACCCGAAGGGCTGCTTCAGCCCGACAACCGCCAGCACCTTCACGATCGTGCCCGCGATGTGAGGGAGGCTGCGGAGCAGCGACGAACCTCGAAGCGAGATCACGAGCCAGCGGCACCTCGAAACAAAGAGCAGCTGCTCGCGCTGCGATACTGGCCCGTACGGGAGTACCGCGAGTACCTTCGACAGAGTCGTGAGCCGGGTAAGGCGGTGCAGCAGTACGACGAGTGTCCCGTCGTCCTCCACGACGACACGGGCCTCGCCCGCCAGTCCAACGAACGCGAGTTCACAGACTGGCTGCACCACTTGGGGTACCCCTTGCCCGAGTTCACGGACTCGCCGTACCGTATCGACTGGCTGGCCCAACGGCGCCTCCGCTTCCGCATGGCGAAGTCCATCGTGGATGGCCAGTGGCGTAACCGATACCTCGAGCGCTCGAAGCCCACCCCGGGCGTTATCCTCGAGGAGGTTGTGCAGAAGATCCAGAAGTCGTGGCAGTCGCAGCCGGTAGAACCGTTCAGTGTTCTTGGCGCGGTTAGCGCCGACCGGCTCCAGGGGAGCGGTCATAAGCGGCCACGATGTCGGCGCAGTCCTCCGAGAGACGGCTACCAGCCTCCCACGTGCTTTGATCCTCCGGATAGCCGCGCCACTTCACCAAGTATTGGTAGTGACCGCTACGCCCGCGGCGCCTCAGTATTCTCTCGACATGGAAGTAGAGAGCGCCCTCATTACCGATCAGTGGAGGCGGGGGACGCAACGGACGCGTCCACGGATCGGGACGCTCCGCGTCAGGTGTTGGCGGCGCGCGCTTCAGCGCCTGTTGGCCATTCTGACCACACGAAGCTCGTGACTGCAGTGGAGGGTTGCCAACGGCTCTTGGAGTCGCAGAGGACTGACTTAGTGGCCCTGCGAGGGAACCTGCACTCCGTCGAGTCGACTGTGAGTCATTTGGCTCCAAGTGTGGTTCAGCTCGAACGCAGTGCGGGTGATCGCCAGCGGCAGGTCGATCGCTCGAGCGAGGACCTTCGACAAGCGCTTTATCGATGCTCGGAGAGCGAGAGGGCCCTCGCGAATGACCGTGCTGAGCTTCACAAGCACTTTGGGTGGCTCCGCGACCTCTACTCTCGCGTTGAGGCGTTGGAGAGCCGTGCTCCTCCGACTGCTCCGCCCCCTGCGGCTGCTCCTCCTGCTGCGACCGTTCCTCCGCCGGATATGATGCAGATGATGGCGAACGCGTTTCGCCACTTCGCGAATACGTCGGACTCTCAGAGTCATTCACCTCGGCCTGGTGATAAGGCTTAAGAAGTCCCACGTAGAACGTCGGGTGCGTGGCCATAGCCGACGGCAGGTCCAATGTGTATGCGTTGCCATGGACTCCGATGACCGTGAACGGCCCCACGAACCGTGGACGCAGCTTTGTGCTGCCCACCGTAGTGACCGCCTGCATAGGGAGGTTTTTAGCGTTTAAGAGGACCTGGTCCCCAAGTTTAAACACATTCACGTTCCTTCGCCCTCGGCGATCACTGTTTTCCTTCTGTGTGTCTTGCGCGGCAGCCATAGCGTCCCGGACGCGTTGCCTTACGGCTTCACCAGTCTCGATGAACGCCAACAGGTTCCGTTTGACGGACGGACGCAGGCCTTTAAGGCCCCGCGGGTCTTCGGCGTCAGCCTCTCCCCACTCAAATTAGAAGCCGGAGGTAACGACAGTGGCGTACGCGGATGGCGTAGCCCGTTAACGTAGAATGGGGTGAAACCCGTCGACGAATGCACAGCATTATTCAGCGCGAACTCAACCTGCGGCAGCAGCGTGCTCCACTTTGTGGGTTCTTCGGCGCAGACGCTGCGCAACACATCCTCCAACACGCGGTTCACCCGCTCGGTTTGACCGTCTGTCTGCGGATGGTCCGCCGTGGACATGTCCAATCTCGTTCCGAGAAGACGGAACAAGTGTTTCCAGAAGTGTGAGACGAAGCGGGGATCCCGATCACTCACGAACGCCTCCGGAAGGCCATTATGTCGAAAGACATTGTCGACAAAGAGTTGAGCCGCTTGCGGCGCCGTCACACTCTTTTTCACTGCGGCTAGCCGCACCATCTTACTGAGACGGCAAACGAAGACCAAGATACCAGTGTGGCCGCGTGCATCTGCCGGAAGCTCGAAGATGAAGTCCATGCTCACCGAGCGCCAGCAATCGGCCGGCACCGGCAAGCTCATCAAGGGAGCCGATGACGAGGAGCGGGTTTCACACGTTGGCACGTTTCGCACGTCTGCACGTACTTCCGAACCCACTTGTACATGTGAGGCCACCAGAAGTTGCGCGCCACGGACGTGTACGTCTTCTCACGTCCAAGATGGCCGCTGAGCGGCGTGTCGTGACCCTCGTAGAGAACGCGATGCCGCAAGTCCTCGTCGTTAGGAACGACTATGCGAGGCTCTTCGCCTTCATCGACTTGGTAATAGAGGAGACCTTCGACCAGAGAGTAGCGGTGCAACCGCGAGCGCTGCCGCGCAGTTATCTTCACCGCTGCCTTCGGCGTACCGAGTGCTCTAACGAGATCAGCCAGATCTTCGTCCTCGGCGTACGCCTCTCGCAGAAGCTCATAGAGCGGGGACTCGAGGTACGCGACGTGCGCCAGCTCGTAGTCCGGACGTCGGGAAAGTGCGTCCGCGAGGACGTTCTGCTTTCCTGGCTTGTACTCCACCGTGAAGTTATACTCCGCGAAGAAGGAGAGCCACCGCGCCATGCGTTGGGAGAGATGAGGCGACGATGTCGCAGTCCGCAAGGACGCGTGGTCTGTGTAGATCACAAAGGGTTTACTGCCAAGCAGGTGTACCCGAAATTTCACCAGCGCGTACTTCATAGCGAGAAGTTCCTTGTCGTGGACCGGGTAGTTCTTCTCTGCCGCCTTTAGTTGGCGCGACTGGAACGAGACCACTCGCTCTCTGCCATCGGCATCGACTTGCAGAAGCGCACAGCCAATGGCAAAGTCCGATGCATCGCATACTACACTGAACGGGCGATCGTCGTCTGGCAAAGCCAAGATCGGAGCGCTCTGCAAGCTTCTTTTGATAGACTCAAACGCTTGGTGAGCCTCGTCGTTCCACGACCATTCCGTGTCCTTCTTCAGGAGGTTGGTCAATGGCCGCGCCATCTCGGCATAATTGGCACTGTACTTGTGCAAGTAGTTGGCTAGGCCAAGCCACTTACGTAGGTCCTTCTGGGATACGGGAACCGGCCACTGCGCAATCGCGCAAACCTTCTCCGGATCCGCGCGGATGCCATCCTTGCCAAGGAAACATCCCAAGAAGGGAATCTCTTCGGCGCCGAAGATGCACTTGTTGATGTTCGCATACAAGCGATTCTCGCGCATGCACATCAAAACCTCGCGGAGGTGATCGATGTGAGCCTCGACGGCCGTCTTGTCTTCCGAGGCACGACTGTGCACGAAGATATCATCGAAGTACGTCTGTGCGAACGCCCGCATCGGCCGAAAAAGTTGCGTCACCAGCCGATTGAACGTGGCCGGAGCGTTTGACAGCCCCTGGGGCATCACAAGCCACTCCCACAACATCCCACTGGGAGTACTCACCGCTGTGAGGGGTACGTCGGACTCGCGCATCAGCAGCTGATAATAGCCGTCGACCATGTCGAGTGCGCTGAAGATAGTGCATCCTGCCATGTTGTTCTGCAACACGTCCTTCCGAGGGATTGGCGTGGACGCCGGTATCGTCGCTGCATTCAACTTGTTGAACGCGTGCACCATGCGCCATTTACCGTTGGGTTTCTTTACGCAAAACGTCGGGGACGAGTGCGGCGACTTCGACTCGCGTACCATGCCCGCGGCATACTTGGCTGCGAAGAAGGCGTCGATTACGTCGACTTGCTCCTTCGGTAATGGCCACTGGCGAGTCGTGCAGTACTTGGTGCCCGGCACCAGATCGATTTCGTGTCGAACCCCTATCCGGAGGCAACACCGACGGTGGGTCATCGCTGACGACATCCGAGAACTCCATCAGGAGAGGGTAGTACGGGTCCGACGGGTCCTTCAGGATGGCCGCGCCATACCTTTTCTGCCTCAACGAGGATCGCTCATCTTCAAGCACCTCCGGGTCCATGACCGAAGAGGTATTGAGCTCGACCGAGTCGTGTTCGCGGTGGATGAGGAGCATCTCCTCGAACTCGCCCGCCTTCAGCGAATCCAAAAATTCCACATATGAGAGCTCTTCCAACTCGAGTAGCTCCGCTACGGTAGGCAGGGGAGCCAGATTCACGCCTTCCTTGCGTTCTCCTGTGAGAACATCAAACACCACTGGTGTGGTCGCCTCACCCGAAGAGACCGCCTCGCGGTATGAACTTGCAGCGGCTGACGCAGCCTGAACATCTTCCAACGTGGGAGTCCCTGCTTGGCCACTCTGTGTTGCGCGAGCTCCGGCTCCAGCGACTTGTCCTGCGCGAGCTGACCCAGCATCGACGCCTTGCGTAGTGGGAGACCCTGCTCGACCACTCTTCGTTGCGCGAGCACCGGCTCCAGCGACTTGTCCATCGCCGGCTCCACGGGCCTGAGCGACGCTCTCGATCTTGAGAGATCCATGAGCCTCATCGTGAGACACACACGGAACCTCCGTACATTCTCCCACATCCACCGAAGGCTCTTGAGCTCTCGAAGATGCAAGGCACGCGGACGGCAACGCCGTAGGCAGATCGAGTACTTCAGTAGTACCTGCGAAGTGCCGTTCGCCGCGTGGCATGCGATGCTCGTGCACAAACCCGTCCCGGAAGAGGAGGGGACATGACCCGCCAGGGCTCTGTCCGCGAGGGGCTTGTGACTAGCACCGATGGTGCGACTTCTCCAGTCGATCCACGGCTCGTGCTTTGTCAACCAAGGCATGCCGAGGATAAGATCGTACCGATCATCCATGTCAAGGACAATGAACGGTTCGACCGAGTTGAAGTCGTCAAACTTGACGTTCAAGGATAGAAGAACCTTTCGCGTAGACACGATGGACCCAGTCGCCAGGCGAACAGATACATTGGTATTATTCTTAGATGCTTCCAAAGCACTAGCATACAATGCACTGTTCTTGGCCACACTGGACTTCGTCGCGAAGTTGTAGGACGCTCCCGAATCAATCAGGATCGTCAGCGGTTCGTCGTACCCTTTTACACTGGCCGTGACAACCACGAGGTTAGACCGCGCGGCGGCCACGGAGAGACACAACAGTGTCGTCCCAGGGACTTGCTCTCCAGGAGGCGGAGGTGGCAGAGCCACCGACCTCGAGGAGGAGCGAAGTCTCCCAGCAGGGCGTCCCGCACCTACTGGGAGTTGTCGTTTTCCGACCCCGCAGATTCGATCATGTTAAGGGACGGCAGAGCCGCCTTGGCCTTGCCTACCTTCCACGGGTTCGTTGGACAGTTCCGACGGAAGTGGCCAAGCTGGTTGCATCCAAAGCAACGACCACTCGCGCGTTGGTTACGCTGAGGTCGGGCCGACTCAGCCGACGAGATCTCCATGGGAGTGGGACCGTCGTTGACCGTGTCCGAGCGGCCTGCATACCCCTGCGCCGAGCGCACGCAATGATCTTCCAGCATGGCGACATGCACCGCATCGTTGAAAGACGTCGGCTGTCTGCGGAAGAGCTCCGTCCGGACCGGACCCGGCCGAACGCCGTCCATGAAGACCGTCACCTTGACGTCCTCAGAGAGGGAGCGCCCGCCATAGCGGTCTCGAGGTTCTGCAACTCCATGACGTAGTCTTGAAGCGTACGCTTTCCTTGCTTACAGCGCAAAAAGAGCGACCGATAGCGGTAGGCCACATTGGCCAAGAGGAAAGTCGAACGCAGCTCTTGTTCCATGAACGCCCACGAGGTGAAAAACCCCGGAGACGACGTCTCTCGTGCCATCGCCCATGCGCGCGCCCTCCCAGATTGGAAAGCGCGAAGGCGACTTGGGCCCTGGATTCGTAGATCTCTCCAGCGCTCAGCGCTATCTCGATCTCTCGAATCCAGAAGACCAGACTGTCTGTTTCTTTGCCGTCAAATGTCGGCACTGACATTTGACGGGCTTCGTTATTCCTTGTCGCGCAGCATACGGAGCAGAACCCGGAGGGATCATCTGCGCCGATCTCTGTGCCTCAGCTCGCATTGTCTCGCGAGCAGATTTCTGCGCTGCAGCGCTCACGTGGGTAACCAGCGACGACTCGTATTTGTCGAAGCGTTCCACGCGCGCCCTCTGCGCTCCGCAGGCAGGTGGGGGAATCCAGCAAATGCTGCCTCGCCCAGGAGACTAACCATCTTCTCCAGCGTAGCCCAGTGGGCCTCTGAGAGGTGAGGAAAGTCCTGCCGGGACGGCAGCCGGCTCCCTGAGTCGTCCATTCTCAGAGAGATCTTGATTGTAGTAGTCCGCGCCGGTCGCGGAGTGACTACAAGTGCTACCAGGTGTGACGGGGTCACACGCACCTTAGCTTTAGAGGAAGCGTTAAGGCGCTAACCACAACAGACGCCTAGCGTTCCTGCTGTAAGCTTGCAAAGGCCTGGCCTTCCTGTCCAATATGGTACCGAGTACCGATTGACTTGCGAACTTCCGGGTTAGAGTTAAACTGTTTTATATTAAGAACACTGTTGCAGTTCTAACTACTGCTAACTATCTGCATACTGAATCCCTGTCTAATCTGATCTGTCCTAATGGGGACCACCCATTTAGATGTACTGCTTTAATACAACTGACGTACCACTTAAGTACGACTGAAGTACGAATTAAGTCCTTGACGTGCCACACACCACGCGTGTGACGGACACCAATGGTGTGGACCACATCACAGAGAACAATGGTCGCCCCCTGTCAAGTGGCCCCATTACATCAGGACTACTTGCGAAGCTGCCGGCGGGTCTGTTTTCAGATCCCGACAGCCTTCGGAAGTCAACCTGGAGCCGCTCAATCGGCTCCCATGAGTTCTGTGACGAGGGGTAACCCCGCCACTTTACCAAGAGTTGGCGCTTCCTGGGCGGCGCCCTCGCGGAGAACTCGCTCAACGTGGTAGTCTCCCCATTACGGTCAAGGAGCGCCGGCGGAGGCCTCGCACGCGTTTGAGAACGAGGCTCCGGCGCGACAGGAGGCGCCTCAATCCGTAATTGATCCAGGGACGCGTTCGGGCTTGTCCAGCAGGATGAGATCCGAGAACTTCGCGACCGGGTGTACTCTTTTGAGATCGCTTTGGGTCTTCGTCCCAGGGGACAGGCTGCTGCGCAGTCCGGAAAGTGCGGGGCTCTTGAGACCCTGCAAGTTTCCTTGGCAGATCTGCGCCACGAAGTTGGCGACATTCACGAGCGAGTGGATCGCCGGATGACCGAGCTTGATCGTGACAATCTCCGCGGGGAGATTGCCGAGCTCCGACGCGAGTTGAACTCGCGTCTCCCTCGGAGACTCATTCTCGGTCTCCGGCTCAGTCCCAGCCTCAACCGCAGGCTTATGTGTACGCGCAGCCTTACCAATACGGCCCGTATGCGTACGGCCCTTCATGTGGTGGGAGTCCGTCGTACCCGCAGCCGATGTACGACCAGGCCCTTTTCAGCGGCCGTATTCTTCGTCGTTGGCCCCACCAACTGAGACCTCGCCTCGATTCGTGGAGGTGACGTCGCCCTTGCGGGGACCGCCTCCTCTTCCGTATGAGGTCCGTCGCCTTGAGGATCGTGAAACCTCTTCAGACGACCCACATAGAAAGTCGGGTGGGTCGTCATCGACTTAGGCACGTTGATCGTGTAGGCCGCACCGTTCCTGGCCAGGACCGTGAAAGGTCCAATGAAGCGGTGCTTCAGCTTGTTGCTACCAACGGAGCTTACCAGATTTAGTGGTAAGTTCCTAGTGTCAAGTAGGACTAAGTCACCCACATTAAACACGTTAATGTTTCCTCTTCCATGTTTGTCAGAGTACTCCTTTTGTTTATCTTGGGCGGTAGCCATAACATCCCTAACCCGGCTTATGATATTAAGCCTGTCATCGACAAAGGTCTTTAATGGCTTCCGCAATGCGACCGGTGTCACGTCAGACACTTGGGAGGAAAGAGCTTGCCGAGCCTCTCCCCACTTACGATGGAAGCCGCAGAGCTTCCCGCAGTGTCACTGGCACTTGGGGCTGCCGTAACCCGTTCAGGTAGAACGGGGAAAACCCGGTCGATGCGTGAACCGCGTTGTTGAGTGCAAACTCAACCATAGGCAGGCGGTCCGACCAAGTGCCCGGAGAGTCCGCACAGACACTCCGAAGCGTGTCTTCGAGGACGCGGTTAACCCGCTCCGTCTAGCCATCCGTTTGTGGATGGTCCGCGGTGGACATCAGAAGTCTGGTTCCGAGTAATTGGAACAGGGTCTTCCAGAACCTGGCCGTAAAGCGCGGGTCTCGATCAGAGACAATGGTCTCTGGGAGACCGTGATAGCGGAACACGCCATCGAGGAACAGCTTTGCAGTCTGTTCCCCTGTCACCGTATCGGGGACTGGAGCGAGATGCACCATCTTGCTCAGTCGGCAGACAAACACCAGGATACCGGTGTTGCCTCTGGCGTCAGCCGGCAGTCCGAAGACGAAGTCAAGACTCATTGACTTCCAGCAGTCCGCCGGGACAGGCAGACTCTGATGAGGAGCCGAAGCGTGGCCCGAGGGCTTCACACGCTGACATCTTTCACATGTTTTGACGTACGTGGCGACCCACTTGTACATGTGGGCCCACCAGAAGTGCATTGACACGGAGAGGAACGTCTTCTCCCGGCCAAGGTGGCCACCTGAAGGCGTGTCGTGCGCCTCCAGAAGTATGTCATACTTCAGATCTTCGTCGTTCGCCACGACTACCCGCAGTGCGCTATATAGCTCACAGCCGGCCATGTTGTTTAACAACACATCCTTTCGAGGGATGGGTGTCTGGGCCGGCACCGTTGCGCTGTTCAGCTTGTTATAGACGTGAACCACACGCCACTTCCCGTTCGGCTTGCGAACGCAGAATGTGGGCGTCGAGTGCGGAGACTTTGATTCTCGCACCATGCCTGCCTTCGCCTTGGCGGCAAAGGAGGCATCAATGACCTCGCACTGCTCACGGGGCAGGGGCCACTGCCTGGTGACGCAGTATTTGGTGCCAGGCACAAGGTCAATCTCGTGCCTCACTCCTCGGTCCGCAGTCGGTCCGGAGGGAGTTGGGATGGTGGGTCCTTCGACACCACATCCGAGAATTCCCGGACCAAGGCGTAGGCCGTATCATTCGGGTTCTTGAGAATCTCAGAGCCAAGCGCGTTGCGCGCTGCTTCCTGAACTCCTCCAGGACGTCCTCGTCCATTACAGAGGAAGAGTTCGCTTCTTCAGGAGTGGACTCCGGTCGTAGGAGTACCATCTCCGAGATCCCGCTGGCCTTTAGATCGGCCAAAAGTCGCTCATCGACATTTCTTTGTGATTCAGAAGCTCTGGCGTCTCTGGCAGGGTCTCTAGTTGCACCGACCCTGACTTGACCTTGCGGTCAGTCTCGCCGTCGAAGATATGATAGCGTTCTTCTGGCGGCGACGCCGAGGGAGCCACCACCGACTCCAAGCTTCGCCCCGAAGCTTCGGTCTTGACATCTTGTCGAGACACTTGGCGTGGTACTCTGTTAGCCACCGCCGTCTTTTGGCATGGTTCTTCGTTACCCACTGCCTTATCTTGCCTCGGCACAGCGCCTAGGGTCTGTACTGACCCATGTGGAACTCCGTTACCCACACTAGAGGCGCCGCTGGCGACCTCCGCGCTGACCACGGTCTCGACCTCTTTGGTCTCACGTGGGCTTGTTCTCTCGTAGACGGGCTTCGTCCTTCGCGGACTTCGTTGATGTCCATACGGCGCAACAACTTGGTGCGCTGGAAGATGCTGGCGTTGCATCTTCCCTCGCGGGTCTGGATTTACCCAAGACCCATGGGCTTGCTGCAAGTTCGTTAGCAGCAGAGGCCTCCGTGGTATTCCATCGGCGTCCATTAGGGCCTCGGGTTCGGACAGAGGTGGGCAAACTACTCACCAAGGCTCTGTCAGAAGCCGCAGGCCGGCTAGATCCAATGGCTTTGCCGCACCAGTCAATCCAGGGCTCATGCTTTTCGAGCCATGGCATGCCCAGGATCAAGTCATACTTGTCCATGTCAAGAACGAGGAATCGTTCAGTCGAGTCGAAGTCTTCGAACTTGACTCCAAGATCCATAAGGACCTTAGGTACTTCTACCACAGATCCGTTGGCAAGTCTGACTGAGACTTGCCCGTTGCCTTTGCTCGCTTGCAGAGCATCGTCGTATCTGTCCCCATTCCGGGCGACCGACTGGCGGCGTGCAAAGTTCTTGGACGCCCCAGAATCAATCAGAATTATTAAGGGATGATTGTATCCCGTACCCTTGCGTGTACTACAAGCAGCCCTCCACTGCCCTTCTTCGCTTCGAGAGTACAGAGACCCTCAGGCGTTAAACCTCCATGGTGCGCGCCACCCGCACACCTCTCATGAAAGCTTAGTCTTCCCCAGCAGGGCGCCCCGCCCCTACTGGTTGCCTGCATTCTCCTGGTCTTGGGATCGCGGCCTCTGCCAGCGACCCTTGGGACCAGAAGGGCGAGGAGGGAAACGCCTCCTTTGTCCACCCGCGGGACAGGCACGTTTCATGTGCCTGATCTTGCCGCAGCCGAAGCAACGTATGTCGTTCTGCTCGGCCAGGCCCAAGTCCATAGGAACAGGACCTCCGCCAGTTCCTTGGCCGGCGCCCGTGGATGAAGAGTGCCAAGCAGACACAGGAGTGCGAGCCTGTTTGTGGCTGTACTCCTCTTGAGAGCGACCTGAACGGCCGCTTCCATGGTGTTGGCCTGCACGCGGAATAGTTGTGTGCGTGCGGGACCAACTCTCAGACCGTCCATGAACACGGTAACCTTGATGTGTTCCGGTAGGGGTTCCCCACCAGAGATGCCGCAAGTACTGCATCTCCTGGATATACTGTGCAGCTCACGCTTCCCTTGCTTACAGGCGAGGAAGCGAGGACGCTGGCGATAGTCATAGTTCGCCGGTATAAATGCGGCTCTAATTTGTTCACACCGCTGGGCCCATGATGTGAAACATCCAGGGGTTGTCGCTTCGCGCGTATACGCCCAAGTCTTGGCTCGGCCACCGAGATTGGAGAGCGCGAAAGCGACTCGAAGTTGCTCGGACGAGAGAAGGCTGCGTCCATGGCCAGCTCGACTTCTCGCGTCCCGAAGTGAAGGTTTTCGCCTTCCTTCCCGTCATATGACTGAACCTTCAGCCTGAACGGCTTGGGCTGCATCGGCCTTGGCTCCGATGGCCGGGCCTGCGGGTCGCCCTGCACATGGGCGATGAGCCCTTGTTCATAAGCGTCGAACGCACTCACTCATTCGACCTGTTCGACATGTGTTGACATAACCAAGCTCTGCAAGGCATCTCTTCCGAAGATGCCTGCCATCTTCCGGACCGACTCGAACTGCGAGTCGGTCAAGTGAGGAAACTCCTGCAATCCATGTTGGATCACTTCTTGAGACCACAGAGGATCAGGTAGTTCAATCTACCCGCGTAGGCGTAGGATTGCTACCAAGTGTGACGGGGGTCACACAAGCATCTTGCTTGAGGAAGCGTAGCTTCAAGAGTATACAAACCTTAGTGGACGGCAGTTCACAAGCTCCTGGTCTGCGGGAGCTGAGTGGCTAGAATCGCGTAGTTTAAAGACTGAGTGTATTTATAGGTGTACCTGAAATTGGCATGTAATACAATATCTAAGTAACCTATAGTTTGTAATATGAATGGTACGTCGGTGACGTGGCCCTGGTGTGTCCCACACCATAAGTGACGTGGAGTCGATGTGTATCCATCTTAGAAGAGTGACCCTGTCACTATTCTGGTAGCCCAGCTACAGTAGCAGCAGTCATACGCAAGGGGCGACCTGAAGGTGATTTCAATTCCACTGAGCTAGCAGTGGGATTTAGCTGAGCTGGATCCCGGAGTTGTGGACCCGGACAAGCTTATAGCCGAGTCACCTTACGGAGGTTCACTGAGTCAGAATTGACCAATGAAGTGGACACTGGAGCAGCAGGAATGGGATGAATTGGAAGACCAACGGACGAGACTACAAGTGGAACCGAGCTTGGAGTTGAAGTCGAACCCAATGGAGACGAACTTGACAACGAAGTTGACGAAATTGGACCAGCATTAGCCGAGTCCACCTCTGTCGAAATAAATTCGCCGAGATCAAGCACCGAGGTGGCCTTTTCGACACTAGCATCCGGACCAGTTGAAGACAAAGAAACCAGAGGATGCTGCTGAGTGGTCTGCGCTGGTAGGGACTCGGCGAGCAGATCAGGGGCATCAACCTCCAGCTCCATTGCACCATCCTTGAAAGCGAAGTGACGCTCGCCGGAACTGGAGAATCATACCCGTCGAAGACGGTCGAGAGAGCATCATCTTCCGGTAAATACCCAGTGGCAACACTAGGAGGTTGACTTCGAAGTTGAGATTGGCGCCGAGACGGAGACTTGGATACTTGAGCCGAAGGATGGAGAGCTTCAGTGTCCTACATCGCCATTATGTGACGAAGTCGGTGAATTTTTCTCGCCCAAGTGTATAGCGGTAGCACAGACTTAGTGTCGTGTAGGATCACGCAGAAATTCTCACTAACAAAAGGTATGAGTCCCACCAACAACACTCGCTTCCCTTGTCAGGTCAACGAGCGTTGGATCAAACCTGAAGACTAGGAACGATCCCTTACGCCGGGTTGGATGTGAGCCCTCTGTACACCTAGGTTGTATTAGACCAACCCAATAACCTGCACCACTAGCCACGAGCGAGGGCTAGTATGCAATATTGCGCTTTCGCGCGAACCCCCGCAGTCCTCAGAAGGAAGGGTACCGGCTGTCAAGCCTGATACGGGTTTGCCAAGGTAAAACCTCGGCGGGTAGTAAAATATGTATGGAACACTCGGTTCCACTATAATATATGGTGAACGACGCTTCTCGTCGCTCCCAACACTCGACCACTCTAATCTCTTGGGCTGACCAGCAACAAACCCTCGGTTCAATGTACCTTGGGCTCGCTGACCAGCATCCCACAAGCCGAGCGTATCCAGACCCTAAGATAAGCTAGCTATACTTACCGAAGACTGACTTAACCCTTGGTGACTTGGGGGAAGACTGCTGATTTATTTTTGTTGATCTATGGCTCTGAGAGCCTCTGTAGTCAATCCTATAGCTAGTCCTATACGTAAATATAAATATCCAGTGTGAACAGTATGTGATCCTGTACCCGGCTCTATAAGACCGAGGGTACGAAACTGAAATGGGTACAAACGAGGGTTCGTACCCTCGGCCGGGAATTTATTATACCCGACCGAGGCATCGGTCACTAAACTATCGTGGTCACTGTGGCGCGGGGAATGTAATCGGCCAATCAGGGACGCCGGTCAATTTCACTCAGCAAGGGCAACCTTGCCGACTGGCGACCGAGCGCCCCAAAACCCAACAACACAACTACCCCCGCCTCGACGCAAGCTTCCACCAGTTGTGCGCGTCATGGTGCTTCTCTTCTTCGCAGCATGGCTCATCCGTCACGTCTTCTCGACGACGCCACCGCCGCTGCTCTTCGTGCCATCACTCCGGGCGACGAGGTAGGCTGTTCCATCTTCATCACCTCAACGTCCTGCACCCCTTCTAACTCTTCATTCCGTCTTCCTTCAATACCACAGGCACACTCGCCGGAGCGTGCTGATGCTCCTGCCGACGTTCCCGGCCCTGCCGAGTCTTCGGTACCGACTCCACAACGTTCCGATGGTCCTCCGGCAGCTGATGGTGGTGCAGCCGAAGGTTCGCCGCTTCGTACGCCCCCGTCATCCCCAGAAGCTTCGCCCGTCCTGGCGTACCTGCTCCGCGGTACTCCCGCGGCGGCTTCCGGACCTTCGGGTGCCCGGGACACTCGCCTTGTCTCGGTAGGGTGCCAGACCTACACCTCCGGTGTCGCTCCTCCTCCCGTTGCCTCGACCGAGCCTTCAGTCTCTGCTCTGGTCGAGCAGCGTCTCCTCCAGTTGGGTCAGCTCGTAGTTGGGGTGGCCCGTCAGCGCCATCGGCGAGCCGATTCGTCGCTCGACAGCCGGATGGAGCAAGCCACAGACCTTGGTGAGGTTCTGGATACTGCTGTGGCTCCCGCCCAACTTCCACCGGGTGAGGATCAGCTCGTCGTCGACCTTCGTAACGAGGTGGCGAAGCTCAAGGCTCGACTCGCTGACACCGAGGACCGTCTCCAGGCGGAGAAGCGAGCAGCGAGCAGTTCGAGCGTTTCAGCATTCAAGCTACCAGCTACGAGAGTCGTACTCGTGACTCCCTGGATAGCCTCCGACAGTCATACATCGCTCTTAAGGACGAGCATGAACAGGCGGCTGCGCATCTGCGCCAGGCCAACACTGTCATCGCCGACCACGACCGCATCGTGGGGCTGTGGGCTGCCGGGCGACCACGGCCGAGGCTTCGGCGACGTCGACGCAGCGACTCCTCCACCAGGATCGTGAGCGTTTCAAGGCAGGCATGGTGGCATATACCGATTAAGTGGCCAAACATCGGGCTGCTCTCGAGGCTTCTGACCAAGCCTCGGTCGGTGCTGTTTCCCACAAGTCCAAGCCCTCGAAGCTCAGGTTGCGAGCTTGAAGCGGGCGAACTCTATTCTGCGTCGCCACGCTGCTCTACACGAGCTCGATGTCGACACGTTGGTGCTTGTTTCTGATGGTAAGTTCTGCTCTTCTCCTCTTGCCCCAGCGGTTTTCTAAGCTCTTCTGTCTTTCGTTCAGGTATTACTGCGGACAACATCGACTGGGAGTTGCTCGGACTCTCTCCTCCGAGCACCACTTCGAAGCGCCGTCGGAGTGCGTCGTCGGAGAGCTCGGAGAATAGCCTAAGGCCTCGGACCCGGTGCCGAAGCCTTCCGTGCAGGCAGCGTTGACTACGGGCGATGCCTCCGAGGATTCGGACGACCTGCCGCTCATTCTGACGGTATACCAGCGTCGAAGGAATCGGCGCAAGCGTCTCCGGCAGCAAGCATCCCAAGCTCCGCCACCGCCGGCGACGCCGGCGCATCCTCCACACGTTCCATCGGGACCGCCAAAGTCGACCCTTCCTGCTAGCAAGCGGTTGGGTCGTCCCTCTAAGAGTTTGGGTGAATCAGCCCGCGGGCACGCGTCCAAACCTTCGGTCAGTACTCCACCACCTCTCCAGGCGTCTGGTCTTCGCCACCGAGCCCCTCGGTCAGTTCGTCGCCGGTGTTGCCTACGCAATCGCCTCCTGCAGGTCCCCACCGAGTCCTCCACCTGGGTCTCCACCGAGTCCTCCGTCCTGGATCTCCACCGAGTCCTCCGCCTGGATCTCCACCGGCCTCCGGACCCTCGGTGCCCTCGACCCCGGCCGAAGTCATTGACTTGTCGGGCGATGAGGTCGATGCCGATCCTCGGACGGCCGCGATCCTCGCTTATGGATCGTTTTCCTCAGCTGTCACTTCGCCGGATCGTCGTGATGGTCGGCCCACCCGAGTGCGTCGGTATTGGCTACTTTGCGATCCCAGAGGGAACTGGAGACTCTGGAGGCGTCCGATGACTTCATCATCGGCTCCCCGTCATCGTCCGAGTCCTCTCAGACCTCGGGGTCGCCTATTGTTCCAGCTCCGCCCAAACTTCGGCGACCCGCGCCACCAGTGTCGTCGCAGACGGCCTCGGTCGTGACTCCACCGAGCATGCCGGCTGTTCCTGTACCGCAGCCGGTCTCCGCGTCTCCACCGTCGTCGGGTGGAGTACCGACCACCTCCTCGGTCACGACGCCCGTGACCTCGGTGACGGTGCCTACTCCGGTTCCTGCTATCGTAGTGCCATCAACGCCTGCTGGCTCGATTGCAGGGCCCACCGATGGTTCAACTCTCCAGCTACTGCCCCCAAGGGCATACACCGAGGTCTCGGTCGGGTCTCCGACGGTCGCACACCCAAGTGACGGCTACGCTTTCCACGGTTCCTGGAACCGACCCAAGTACGTTCGCGCCGGTCGTGCCGGCTGCGCCAGGGACACCGTCACAGCGCCTCGCCCTGATGGCTGGCTCGTACCTGTTACCTGGATTCACTGCTCCGGGCGCACAAGAGGCTTGGTGTCAAATCCACAACAGCAGCCTGACTCCACCCATTGATCGCGGTGTTGAGTCCCCGTGCTCGGTGGCTGGCATCCAAGCCATGGCGGATTGGGTTAATCCTAGTCACCTGTGGCAGCAAGTGCGCTCGAAGTTGCCAGAGAACCCGTGCTGTTTCACCATTGATCAGCACCCTCCGGGTTCAAAACTTTCGACGCGTGCCACAGGATTAGCTCGGTTCGTCAAGATGTGGCGTCAATTCCAGGGCGTGTCCACCGACCGAACCGAGAAAGCAGACCTCGGTCTGGCATTATGGGAACGACGCCACTGGGTCCAAGTCTCGGCTGTTGAAGCTTGCCTCCGGAGCATGGCTCAGAGGCTCGGTGATGACCCCTCGGTCATCTCATTACGAGCGGCATGGGCAGAGTACAACAAGGCTCGGAACCTCCGAGCAGATCGGTTGCGTCAGCAGATGGTGTACCGCTGTTGGGAGTGGTGCGTCGAGCGTGCTGGCAAGCCTCGTGAAGCCCCGACCGAGTTTTTGTTGGAACCCAGTTACCTCCAATACTCGTTCGAGGTGATTGAGTGGGCCCCGACGTCCGAGGATTGGATCGGCGAGCTCGCGACTCTGGATGCTCGTCGACTATGGCGGAAGTGCGCCCTCCAGTCACCCATTCAACACTACTTTCGCGCCGTGCAATTCTCCGGTGCCGCTATTCGTGCCTCGTGGCATGACCGAGGCGGAGGTGATTTCGGGCATTATAGTGGACTCGTCCTTGGCTCCAAGTTCGATCGTGGCTCCGTGGTTCCCTCAGGCTTTGGTTGCTGCTCCTCCAGGACCAGCGGATGATGAAGGGAAGGATGAAGGCCAAACCGAGGACTCAGCTGCCCCTGCCGCCACTCCAACATCCGCCGACGGGTCTGTGTCTGGCCAAACATCGAACCTGGACATGTTGGCTGACTTAGCTTCCTCCGCCGACGTCTAGACCTCGGTCTTGTGCTGCTGTGCTTCGTCATTCATTCAACTTGCTAATCTCACGCTGTCCGATCTCCGACGGGTATAGTTCAGGCTCCAGTCGTTCCACTTAACCCAAATCTACTTCGAGTTCGTTCATATCATATACACATATACAATTTTAATGCAGTAGCCATCTTCTTTGACGCTACGGGCTGCATAATCCCCGTAGACAGTTCTTCTCGTCACTTCTCATCTGTAAACCGAGCCTTCTAGGAGACTTGGTCGTTCAGTGGTCAGTGACTTTCATTCTGGTACAGTCTCACATTTCGTCTGCTTCTACGGGCTGTACCAACCCCGTAGGCAGTTCAATCCTCGGTAGTGATTTGAGCTAGTCCTCGTCGGCCACCTGAACCATTTGAAGTCGTCGTTCGCTGCGTCGAGTTCGCAGATAGTCGTAAAGCAACCCACGCACGACAAGTTCGATGCTGGTTCCCAGGTAGGCTCGTCGTGGCCGACCCACTTCACCTTGAACTCTCTGACAGCGCGATTGGTGCTCGTTGTTAGCGGTGATTGATCGTCAGAATAGCCTCTACTTCGTATTCGCCTGCCACTCTGTCAGGCTCCCAGCTATCTTCGGTAACAGCTCCTCGTCAAAATCAATCCTCGTATCCTCGGTCACCTCAGCTGTCAGCCGACTCCTCGGTCGGTCGCCATATTCGTTCACCGCCTTGAGCCTCGAGACATGCACCACTGGGTAGAACCGATAACCACTCTAATCCAGCAGCTCTAGTTCATATGCGAACTCTTCGACATTTTTCTTGATCCGGAATGGTCCGTGCCACCGATGTGCTAGCTCCTTGATCAATCCTGGTTTCACGCGCTCCATGTAGAGCCACACCCTGCTCCCAGGCTTGAATAGAGACCTCGGTGCTTCTTCAGTAGCTTCTGGAGATGCCCCAGTCTCTTTCTGCCCGGTGTCCGAGGCTTCGTTGCCGTCGGTTTCCGCCGTTGTCCCCTGCCTTTCGACGTCCAATGGTACCTCTGACCCGTCGCGATTCGGTGCTACGTTGTTGTCGCTGTCCTCGCTGGAATCCTCGGTACCGCTGCTGCTTCACGTCCGTTAAGCGACTCATTGTGCTCGCGGGCTCCGAGCCTTCTCGACCTTCTGGTACTTCATCGCCATTTTCCATGCAATTTCTTGTTGTCGGTTCACTTCTCGGCGCCACGCTAGCGCATCAGTTTGACCTCGAGATCCTCGTTTTAGCGACGACAACATCGCTCGCAGCGTGGACTGAGAATCCCGTCCATGAACGAGGTAGAACGGAATATCCTTCCGAGTGCCGTCCTGAGAGTTGTTGATAGCGAAGACAAGTCGTTCGGCGATCTCGTCCCAGTATTGTTGCAACGGGTCTTCCGCATACACTCGCACTGACTGCATGACGGTCTTGACTGATCGTTCTTGCTGCCCATTTGCTTGCGGACGATAACTCAACGTGGCTCTCGACCGAGATTGCACCATTTCAGCAAATGCTTGGAAAACCTCACTCATGAACCGAGGGTCTCGGTCATGGCGAATCATCGTTGGCGCCCCAAACCTTCGGTTGACACACTCTTCAAACGCTTGAGCGACTTTTAATGCGGTAGTATCTGACATGGCTTTCCCCATGACGAATCCTGTGAACGAGCATTGAAACAGTAACAGCGCGGTATTCCATCGCCGAGACTTCGGCAATGGTATGACAAAATCCATCGACACCAACTGGAATGATCTCTCGACTAGTACATTCCCGGTAGAGTACCCTCTGAGCTGCGGTCGATTTTTCTTGAGCTGCAGTCTGGGCAGGACCGCACATGCCGCTCAACGTCCGCGTACAGTCCGATCAAATAATAATTCATTTTCGCTCGGTGGTATGTTCGACCGATGCCTTGGTGGCCACCTTTTACGAGTCATGGCAACTCTGTAATACTTCCTGAATCATCGTTGTGGGTACCACCAGACGCATCTTGGTCTCCTCTCGGTTTTCGTTACTCCACCGACGGTTCGCTCCGATAATATACAGCACGCCGTCCTCGCTTATCGCAAACTTGTCGGCCCTTTCCATGCATCTCTGGCCGCACTGTAACTCAGTCTAGCTTCCTTGCCTAGGAGAACGGCCTTGAGGTTTTCCCACCTCAGCTCCTCGTCCTGGGCAGCAGGAGATCCTTCGTCTTAGCTCTTCTTGAATGGTTACAGGGTCGACGTCGTTTGCATTTGGTGCTCTGACGCTTGCCTCGGTCATTGGTAGCTCGATTTCAGCTTCGTTCTGAGTCTCTGAGGCTACCTCATCTGCTTTGTCTCGTCGTGTTACGTCGTCCTGGCCCATCACCGAGGGCTCATTCGCAAACCGGACACGCTTCTTCTGTGCTCTCGCTTGTCGGCGGGTCGTGGCGGTTATGTAATCCGGCACATCCTTCACAAAATCGAAAAACGATTTGTTACAGGGTGCTTGGCGGGCCACACGAGTCTGGGCGAGATTGACCGACGCTCACGTCGGTGACCGCTTCACCGAGGGTTGGCGTGGCGACCTCCGGCGAAGGCTCGTAGATGACTTCATCGATTTGGTCGAGCTCGATTAACTTTGTTTTCCTGGTTTCGGCTGAAACCACGCAGGACTGTTTGCTGTTGAGAGCCTCTGTAGCTAACGAGTCTGCGGCTGCATTGAACTCTCGGATCACATGGAGGTATTTCACCGGCCGAAGCTTGGCTGTGAGTTCTCGGTGGTGGTTGAGTTGGGCCATCAGAGTTTCCTTCCGACAGGCCATCACCCCTAGGGACTGCTGGATTGCGAGTCTCGAGTCTCCTACCACAATTAAATCCTCGGTGCCGAGCTCTAGCGTGGTCAAGACACCATTGTTCATGCCGGCGTGTTTACTGTAGTGGTCTCGAGATAAGCACTCGCAGCTGTCACTACCGTCCATTCTCGTAATTTCCATAGTATCCATGAGCAACTACCATACCCGCCATTCTTCTCCGTCTTGGCTGAGCCAACAAAAGACATCACCACACCATCGTAAGTCCTCGGTAGGCTTGCGTAAAGAAAGTGTGGATCCATTCGAGCAGTCGGTGATCCTCGAGACGTGCGCTAAACGCTTTCTTGATTGACCACGCTCTACCTCTGGATCCGTTCCTGAGAGCGCGAATCGTGAAGATGGCGCCGAAGTACTCCGTACTAAACGAAGTTGTAAGGCGTACGGTGCATCTACCTGCCTCTGTGAGACCGGCTCGGTCCCTGACCGTTCCTGTGATACCGCTATCCTACGTGGAAACTGAGCTATACTACTGCCATACTGACATTCTGTCGGCCCACCCCGGGTTGACGAAGACGCGGGACCGAGTGCGAGGCATGGGTTCTGGCCGGGTTGGCAAAAAGATGGGGCCGAGTACGTCCGCGAATGTAGTACCTGTGGGACACCAACCGTGGCGTTCGGGACTGATGCAGAGGATGCCGGTGGCCGAGTTAACCGGACCGTTCTCGTTGCTCGTGGTCGATGCTATTGGACCTCTGATCGAGACTGCCAAGGGCAACAAGTATCTGCTAGTGTTCGTCGACTACTTTACTCGGTGGGCGGAAACTTTCGCTGTTGACCGGTTGGACACCGTGACATTCGTACACACGATGGTGAACGGAGTGGTGTCTAGACACGGTGTGCCTTCTAGGTTACTCAGTGACCGCGGATCCAACTTCGTTTCCGATCTAGCGAAGTCGTTCTACGTGACTCCGGGGATTAAGAAATTGTTTGGGGCGGCTTATCACCCTCTGACTCAAGGTCTAGTGGAGAGGTTCAACGGAACGCTCATTGGGATGCTCAAGATGTACGTGAGCGAGGCTCAGACAGACTGGAGTCTTTACCTTCCTCGTGTATTATTCACGTATCGAACGGCTTATCACGAGGCGCTCGGAGACACGCCGTTCTTCTCGCTATACGGTCGAGATCCGATACTCCCGTTGGACGTCGCCTTCCTGAACCTAGGCGAGAAGTGGAAGAGCAACGAAGTAGCTCACTACCGGCGGGAACTGTACCGTTCTATGCAGGACCCAAGGGGGCTGGTCGAGAGGCAGCTGGTGAAAGCTCAGGATCGACACGAACAGCGACTACATCGGCAGCGTGAAGTGCTATTCGAGGATGGAGACCCCGTTTGGGTGTACCAGTTCTTCCGGGCACGGAGGGGCGAGAAGCGTACGAAGAAGTCGACCCTTGCCTGGCACGGTCCCTAACGTGTTCTCGGTAAAGTCGGGGAAAACGCCTACAGGATTGACATCCCGACGCACCCGGACAAGATCGTTACCGTGAATGTGAATCGGCTCAAGCGTTTCCGAGGTCGGTGGACGCGGCCATTCATGGATGAGGTGCCCGACGGTGTGACCGATGACAGTGAAGACGTGAACGATGGGCCAACGGAAGAGTCCGACCTACCGCCTTCTAGTTTCACGGAACGGTTGACCTTCGGCCAAGAAGACACTATTAACACGGGTGCGGATTCCCCGCTGTTGGAAGTAGTGGCCAATAGATGGTCTAACAGAACTGTGGAGTACCTGGCCTTGGCTGCCAACTATGAGACCTTCTGGCTTCCGCGGGCTGCGCTGATGCCTGAGTATGAGGCCCTAGTGACTGCCTTCGAGCCGTCGGAGCGGAAGAAGAACCGTCTACCTGAATTGAGGAGAAGTGTGCGCCTGCAAGAGGCCAACGCTGAGGTGGATGAAGACGACTTACTCATGGTGTAGCTCGTGGGGTGGCGTTCTTGAGCCGCGTGGAACGGTTGCGACAACAAGAATTTGATTGGAGCTCAAGAACGGAACGGATGGAATTGCGTGGTGTTATTTTTGAAATTAATTAAGTGTGAAAGGACGCTCAAGTGGAATCTGACAAAGAAATGGAACTTGAAGAGGGCGTCCTCAAAACTGGCCGAGGATTTGGGATTCGCGGGCTTGGAGTCTTCGTCGTCGGCCGCGGCTTGATCAGCTTGCTCATCGGTGGCCCCGTTTTCCTTGGTCTCTTCGTCATCGGCGGCGGCCTCGTCATTCGGATCGAAGTCGTAATCGGCATCCTTCTTCTTCTTTTGGCGTCGCCCGCTTTATCCGAGTCTTCTGTGAGGCCGGTGTAATCGGAGCCGTTGTCGTCTTCATGCTCCGAAGCGGATGCCGTGACAGGTGGAGCGGGAGGCAGCACCGTGAACTCGCCGTTGTCGTCCTCGAAGTCGGAGTCGTCCTCGCCCTTCTCGGAGGCCTTGTACGGTCGCTCGACGATCTTGGCCACGGATGTCTTCTTCTTCAGAACCTTAAGAACTTCGGCCTGCGTGGAACGGATGGTCGAATCCGTGAGAAGCAGCTTCCAGACGCCGCGCGACTTGTTGCCGACCCAGTCGGAATTCGGGAGTGGTCCTTGGGTGACGTCCAGAGCAATCCGGGCCAAAGCTCGATTGGAGAGGCGGAGGTGAGGCGGACGAGTCGGATCCAGCGCGTTCGACCGCTCAAGCAGTTCGCGGATGGAACTGTAGCCGTCTTCGTCGATACGACGCATGTTCAGCACACGCCCAATCACTCGCTCGTAGCGCGCGCGGTCGCGGCGGAGGAGCGCGGTGAGCTCTTCTTGCGGTGGGCCGTCGTCGTCCTGGTGATTCTTGGCGTTGGCCGAGTGCTTGGACGCCTTGCCCCGAGCCACATGAGCATACCGTGGATCGTGTCTTCAAAAAGGCGCAGGAACTCGAACCAGCCGAAGGTCTCAATGTCCTCGCTGCAGAACTTGAGGCGAGCTTGGTTGGCGAGGGTCCTCGACTTGCGGCGGGCGTTGGCCTTGTCAGTGGGTGCGTAGAGCGCGCAGGCGAAGAAGACGTGGCGGTACTTCATCGACCAGCGATAGTGAGTAAGGTTCAGAGCCTTGTGTGCCTTGGGGTCTTACCAGACCCGCAGCACCTTCCATGGGTAGGCGGAACGGAACGGAGTCTTGTCGTCGTCTTCACCAGGTCCTCGAGATCATGACGAATGCGTTCGGGCGTTCCGTCCGGCAGGTCGAAGGAGAACTTGGGCTTCTGGCTCTTGGTAGCCTTCTTCTGCTTCTAAGCGGACTTGGGCTTGGCGTGACTGGTGCTACGTGTCGCGGGACGCTTGGACGCACGAGCTGGCGAAGGTTCGGGCTGGAAGAGGCTATGGTCAGTGGCCTGGCTCGGTTCTTGGGCGTCCGGCGGTGGTAGAAGGACACGGTCTCCTCGAGAGTGGGGAGCTTGGCGTCATCTTCTAGGGCAGCGAGGGCGAGGTTATCCAAAGCTTCTGGTCCAACTGACGAGGCGTTGGTGGCGATTGCCGAGCGCATGCTGGACCAGAGCGCGATTTTGGCCTTGCCTTCGGCCCTGGCCCGGGGCGAAGCTGACTCGTCCTCGACGAAGGTCTTGAGCCGATCGACGATGGCTTCCAACCGATCGGGCGAACTGGATGATGACTTGGACATGGCGCGGAGAGTGGCCTTGTGTGGACCAGTGAGAGAATTGGAGAATGGTCGACTGAGCCTTCTCCGTCTCTGTGATTGACAGGTGGAGACTCGAGGCTTGATCCTTCAGGTTGAAGTTGCCTTGGGCGACACGGTTCCGACCGTTGGCGACTAGAGCTTTGACAGGGACCTGACGGAAACCTCGAGACTGGACCGTCGATGACTGAAGTTTGTGTTCTCGGCTCGTTGATTGACCTGAACTGGACATACCGTGCGGAGATGACGGGTGTCGATTTCCACGGTCTGCCGTGTCCTACGAGGTGAAGATAGCGAGACATACCGTGCGGAGGTGACGGGTGTCGACCTACACGGTCCATCATGTCGTATTGACGAAGACATTTTGAAACTTGCTTCGTCCGGATGGAGTGGATCAAGGACGTGGTGCTCTGGTGCCTCTCGACGGTAGTGGTCGTTTGGGAGGTCGGTGCAGGCTTCGCTTGTTCATACTGGCGCGAACTGCTCTGGGCTCTGGGTGGTGTGCTCGTGTGGATTATCACCCGTAAAGGGTATTGGGCGCAGCATGTAAATGTATAGCGTGCCAGTGTACAGCGCGCTCGTGTATAGTGTATAGCGTGCCGACGAATCATGTATAATTTGCCAGTACAACGTACAGGGTACCACTGTATAATGCATAGCGTGTGAGTGCATAGTGCTTAGCATTTGGGTGTATACTGAATAGAGTGATACCAGCGTATAGCGCCCATCTGCGTATGATGTAAAGTGTATAGTGTATAGTGTTCCAGCGTATATTGTATAGCGTTCCAGCGTATGATTACAGCGTTCAGTATATTATGTAACATGCCAGTGTATATTGTATAGCGGTATAATGAATAGAGTCCCAGTCTATAGTGTGGGATCCAGTGTTTAACGCGGGTATTTATTTTCGGGTAGCCACTTTACAATTTTCAGCTAGCCACTTTTAAGAGTGCCGTTCCAAATAGCCACTTTCTGCGTATCGGCTAGATACTTAGTGATCGCACTTAGCGAAACGTCGACGGTACTATAATTTTGAGCACTTTTGGTCGGACCAAAGTTTGTTTGGTCCCTACAGTAGGGACCCTATCCATGTGTATATGTGTATATTGTTTATAATGGAAGCCAGAACGCTTCCTGTGGTTTAAGATCCGCGTGCGCAGCTGGGTAGGGGGTTGAGGGATCAGGATGTAGTATTGTACCATGGGTAGAACAAAATGGAAGCTAGAACGCTTCCTGCGGTTTAAGATCCGCGAGCGCAGCACGCGGGGTTAAACCCAGGCTTGTTGGCGACCGAGAGCAGCAAGGTGCTACCCCTTCAGGGGGAGGTAGAGGGGGTCTGTAGGGTTAAGTAGACTGGGTAGTGGGGGTGAGGGATCAGGGTGTAGTATTCTACCTAAATGTACAGGTTACCAGTAAATTGATTCAGATTGATTTTTCTACTAGACACTTTTGCTGTTGCCCGTGGCCACTAGTGGCTAGTGCAGCAAACAACTAGTGGCAAAATAATTCGGAGGCTATGTTTGATTTTTCACTAGCCACTTTTGCTGCTTCGCGTGACCACTAGTGGCTTGTTTGCAAACAAAAAGTAGCTAGTTGGAACGTAGTCACAAAAAGTGGCTACCTGAAAAATAAAAAAAGTGGCTAGTCGAAAATTGGCACTCGTTTAACGCCCAACCCCGATACAGTATACGCTGAACAAGACTCTGTGGTATACATTACGCCTTATACAACATAAATTATACACTATACATTATTGCACAACCGTATGAAGAGTATAGTATGGTACAGTGTGTCGCGCACAACCGTATGTAGTGTATAGTATACGGCGGAGTTACAAAAAATAGTGTACCGCAACTGTTAGACTTGAAAACTACTTGTTGCTTGCTTGGCGTTTTTAGACTAACTGCATCTTTAGCTTCTCTTCTACCGTAGCAAGGGTCCCTCAAGGTGTAGTCCTCGCCTGAATGCACAAACACAGCCGATACTTCAAGTACCGCGGGAACAATCATCAATAGACTCGTCCGGCACCTCGAGCACGTACCTGCCAACGCAACCACGGCAATGGGAGCTGTTGCTTGTCTTCTTGACTGGACGACTGAAGCCAACAGCAACGACCGCGGGGACAACGAAAAGAGTCAATATGTTTCAAAAGCGCGTGTAGAGTGCACTGTACGCGAAGTGCAGATATATAACATGCACAGTGCACGTTGTACTCTTGCTTGCCTATGGCAGCGCCAAAATGGCCTGGCCTCGAGCTGAAAGGGTATTACAAAAACAGCTCCTACTGCGCCAGATTTGCAGTATGGACGCCAGGTTTTGTTACGATTTTGTAAATTGTATCAGCAGAGCGGGGTCCACCACGCGGTTATTGACCAATCGGTTTGTTTCGTGCTCCTACAGAAACGTATGCATTTCGGCTAATGGGAAGAGCGAATATGGTCATGATCGTGCTACCGATCGAAGTCTGTGTGACTGTTGTTCGCGGTTAAGTTCGATTTGAAACCGTCACGCTCGGTCATTTTTGTTATTTTCGGCATAGTTCTGGCAGTCAGGATGGTGGTGGGAGTCGATATGGAAGGTGAAATTAGTAAGGGAAAGACCCTCTATTGACATACGAAAAGGCAGTAAAAGGCAGGCCGAGGAGAAGTGGCATGACAGACACACAGACGGACGGACTGACAGGACTCAAGGTTAATAGACATGGAATTCAACCAATCGCCCAATGCACTTTTGAGTAGAACCCACAATACACTCGGGTCAAAAGTATACGAACACGCGTACGAGTTCCCGTTACAAATGTACTTGGTCAATTTTTATCATTTTAAGGTGCGGTTTTGACACGCGTTCCAGAACGCGCTGGCATGCTAACACTCGCATTTTTGCACTTTATAGGGTGGCTCACATACAAAAAACCACTGGCCAAATTAAACGAACGCTGGCATCCCAATACAAATCTCTATATTAAACGAAAACCCGTTCAAAGCGATATAACTTGAGATTTGTATGCAACGAGTTTCCGTAAGGTGACAACAGCAATTGAAGAGCCAATAGCCCCAACATTTTATTGTTGTAGGTATCACCTCCCACATTATGTAGCTGTAGCACCAGTGCTGGAGCGGTATTGAGATAGAAATGAACACCAAAGGACGGTCGCCTAATAGCGCCATATTAACAGTGTGATTTGTTACACAAAAACACCTGCATTGAGATTTTGCCGATAGCTCCTCGTACATGCAAGATAGCACTTCGGCATCACCGCTCCGTTCGTATTAGGCTTGTCAAGTAGATCTACTTATCACGGAGTAAGTACACATACATTTTCGGTGACAAACACGCGCCTTATTGCCATTGTGGTGTATTAATTTCGAGTTTCGGCACACACCTCAACTAGGACCATCCTGACCTAGGAGTGGTGGTGCACGGTAGTGACTCGGTTGTGCCCACAAAAGCGCGGTCTGAGGACCAAAAGATTACGGTAAAGGGGTCCGAGCCGAGTCTAAGGAGCGGATATCGACAATACGACCTTAGGAACTGAAACTTCCGGTACCGACTCGGCGGATCTTCAAGATACGATTATTCGGATAATAGCCGAGCTCAACGGTCGGCACCAGGCTGGAGGGGCGGCGCAGACGCCAGAGAGACGCGAAACTCGGCTGAAGGGTCGACTGAGATCCATAACGACCACCGTATACTAGAAGATCGTATGTGAACGCGCCAACGGACAGCGGCTCAGCTCAAGGAGCATCCACGGGATTTCAGAGCCGGAGAGCTCGGCCGAAGAGTTGGAAGATGTCCAAACGACCCATTTCATTTGATATTTGTAAAGGATATTTAGGAAACCAAGAAAAGGACCTTTACGGTCCTCAGAAGATATCAGAACTAACAGAGAAGAATTTTCAAGACAAGTGTAGACCTCTCCGGTAAGTCCCTGCATGGGCTGGATTATGCCTGCTGTTGACACCCGAGAGGCATAGCTTCTAGGGTGTTGAGTTGTAGTGCCAAGAGAATAGGTCGGCTCGGGGTAGGGTGTGTGTTTACTACGCGCGAAGAAGAAATCTTGCCGAACTCGGCGAGTCGGTACGTCGGATAGCCCGGGTGCCGTAACACTTTCAGTCGAGAAGATTTTTCCTCGGCGACCCGTAAAAGCGCTCGCGCGCTGTTGTCCACCCCTTGGCGGAGGACACGGGATTAAGTTCAGACGTCAGAAGAACTCGGCTGACCCTGGAAGATTGGCTGGCTTGGTTGCCTGGCATTCAACGAGAGTGAGACACTACCTGACCCGGAAGGGCCGAAACGCTAGGGGATAACTCAGCGAAGGCCAACAACGCCGACCTAACTCGGCGATTGTTGTGATTGCAAGGTAGAATTCCACGTCTGACGAAATTGTGTATTTAGCAACACCACAACTGGTGCCGCGACCCGGGATCAGGAGTGCGCTCGTTTTCGTAGGTACCAGAAAATTAAGTTTCATGCAAACTGCAGCGGGGCTGCCGTAGTCTTTAGCGTCAGAGGAAGACGTAGACTCAGGGAGTCAGTTGGTATTACGGTTGAGAACCTTGTTCTATCGGAGAACAAGTCAGGCCTGTGAGATATCCTATCTCTAGGCCTCAAGAGTCGATGTAGTTTTAACCAAAGACTTGTGACCTCTTCGTTGCTAAACGTAAACTGTATACTTGCTCTTATCTGCAGCCAAGCCACCTACAGTGTAAATGTATAAGCTTCACTATCTAGCATAGTGAAGCTAAGCTATCCAACCAGTGGCTGTGAAGCTATCTACTGATATCTAATCACTATCCAGTACAGAGTACTGCTTTAGGGAGATGAAGGTGGGTACACCGTAACCTCCATGTAACCCCGTTACACCTTCCCCTTCAGACTGTGGGCACCACGTGTCCACAATCGTCATTGCCTCAACAGAGGATTGTAGACCGTTGAAAGGTCACCGTACGTCACGGGACGCGGCACAATAGCGACATTCTCCTTGAGAACCCGGCAGCGAGCCATCGGCGCGTTGGTCATTTGGCAATCGACCACACGCAGCGCAAAAGTCGCTCAGGCAGAGCCCATCTTCGTCCTCGGCACACAGTGCATCATCGGCTTTCAGCCTAACTTCTTCCGCTACGTCCTCGCCGAGGCCACGCTCGACGCTCTCGGTGAGCGAGTACCACGCGGAGTATCGTCGTCGACACGGGAGCTCCGTGATGACCAGCCCCACAGGGGACGCGACTAATCCGTCGAAACAGCGTATTCGCTTAGCTCGCGACTTGCTCTTCGATGAAGTCGAAGGTGCCTAAGAGGGCGATTTACAGGTGGACTACGGGTCCGACACGCAACTGCCTCATGAAGAGGAGGCGGATGCCAACGGCCCTCGGCGTATCGACAATCCCGAACGTCACCGAGTGCCTAGTCCAAATCGGTTTCCCGAACGGTCGACGGTCGTGTCGGCCCTGCGCGCGGCGACGCGCCTGCCCCGGCAGAAGAGGACGTGTCCATGGAGCCCAACGTTCTAACCAACGACCTGGATGAGGCTCAGAGCCAGCATCTCGCGGCGCAGGAGAGTGCACCACGCTCGCAGCGTCCTGTGGCTCGGCCACTGCTCAATCCGAGCCGCCGTGATTATGGTTTTGAGGCTCGTTGAGTACCGTGAACGTCTGCTGTGTCAGCAGCGCAAGGAATCTGTCCCACAGATGCGGACTGACCCGGTCGTCTTGCAGATGGGTGAACTCGCTAGCGAGGATGATGCTCAATTTGAGTCTTGGATGGAAGGAGCACGCCGGCTCCCTTCCGTTGCTGTTCTCCGAGCTAGTTTTCGTGAGGACGATGTCCGATTGCAACGTCGGCTGCGCTTCGACATTGCTAAGTTGAAGGCGAAACGCCAGTTGCCTGCGGCTTACCGCCGTGTTCAAGGGATCGTCCTTAATGCTCAATCGAGCGCAGCGGTTCCTCACCGTAGTGAGTCGTCGGCTGCAGCAGCTCAGGGTCAAAGCTTGAGCTCAGCGGTTCCTCACCGTAGTGAGTCGTCGGCTGCAGCAGCTCAGGGTCAAAGCTTGAGCTCAGCTTCTGACCCGTCAGCCCCGCCCTATTGGCGGGAAGCGTGACGCGACCGGGGTAGCGGTCGCAAGCCCGCGGGGCGCCTGTAGCAGGGGAACTTCGGGCCGACGCCCGCCCCGGGGCCAACGCCTCAGCGTTTACCTCGGCCGGGTCCCGATACGGCTTGAGTAAGCCAATGTAAAACGTCGGGTGCGTACGCATCTTCTTCGGAAGATTAAGCGTAAACGCTAGACCCCGTTTGGCCACAACCTTGAAAGGACCGATGGATCTTGGACGCAGCTTCGTCTTGAAGTCTGCAGACACTGCATGTGTAGGTAGGTTCTTTGCATTTAATAAAACCAGGTCACCGACCTCAAAGCTTTCAACATTGCTTGTGCCTTTAGCATCAGCATGTTCCTTTTGCATGTCTCGGCTCTCTGCCATGGTGTCTCTGCCATGTCGTAAGACACTAAGTCGCGTTGACACAAAGGCATAAACCTGACGCCGAACTTTAGCAGGGCTGACTTCAGCAAGCCGCTCGGCTATCCCTCCCCCACCAAGCCCTGAACCACGGAGTGGCGGCGTGATCGGGACGCGCGGGTTGGTTAAGCCGTTCACGTAGAACGGTGTATAACTGGTGGAAGCATGAACCGGATTATTCAATGCAAACTCAACGAGTGGAAGCATAGCGCTCCAGCGCTTAGGTGTTTCAGCACACATGCTGCGGAGGATATCCTCGACAACGCGATTAACGCGTTCCGTTTGACCGTCAGTCTGGGGGTGGTCCGCGGTGGACATATCTAACCTAGTGCCCAGCACCTTGAAGACGGACGACCAAAACTTCCCGGTAAAACGGGGTCTAGATCCGAGACAATTGCCTCCGGCAGCCCGTGCTGGCGGAAAACACGATCGAGAAAGATCGTAGCCGTGCCTTCTCCTGTAATGGAGTCTGGCATAGCCGCTAGATGAGCCATCTTGCTCAGACGTTCAACAAAGACCACGATGCCGGTGTTGGCCGCCGAGTCCTTCGGCAGGCCAAACACGAAATCCATACTCATGGATTGCCATCATCCCGTAGGGACAGGCAAACTTGCCAGGGGCGCCGATGAGTGGGGATACGGCTTTACACGTTGACACATCTCAAACGTGCGCACGTACGTGCTTGTCCACTTATAAAGCTTGGGCCACCAATAGTGTGTGCACACAGAGCTATAAGTCTTCTCACGACCGAGATGGCCGGCCACAGGCGTGTCACGAGCCTCATAGAGGATGCGATACTTCAAGTCCTCGTCATGAGGAACACCCACGCGTGGTGTATCGGCCGCATCCGTGCTGTAATACAGCAGGCCGTCATCGAGGAGTACCGATGCAGCCTAGCGCGTAAGCGCGACGACAATTTAATGTCCGAGTCATTAAAACTCGTTGCTCCCAAGAGCGTGTAGTAGTACCACACACATGTCGTCGCTGGCATACTTTGCCCTAATTAAGTCTGGTACAAACGAAGTCACTGTCGTGACATGGGCTAGCTCGTAATCTGGCCTGCGCGATAGCGCATCAGCCAAAGCGCTCTGCTTTCCTGGCTTATACTTCACCTCGAAGTTATGTTCAGCAAAGAAGGACAGCCATCGGGCTATCCTCTGCGAGAGGTGAGGCGACCGGGTCGCAGTGCGCAAAGACGCATGATCGGTGAAGATCACAAACGGCTTGGAGCCGAGTATGTGAATCCTGAACGTAACAAGAGCGTACTTCATCGCAAGTAGTTCCTTGTCAGGAACTGGATAATTCTTCTCTGCAGCCTTGAGCTGGCGAGATTCAAACGCGATCACGCGGTCTCGCCCCTCGGCGTCTGCCTGCAGCAGTGCACAGCCGATGGCAAAGTCCGGCGCGTCACAGACGACACTGAATGGTTGACCAGGGTCTGGCAACGCCAAGATAGGTGCGTGAAGGAGACTCTCCTTGACTGCCTCAAAGGCCTCTTGATGATCGGTGTCCCAGCACCATTCCGCATCCTTCTTAAGGAGATTCGACAAAGGTCGAGCCATATCAGCGTAGTTTGCGCTGTACTTGTGCAAGTAGTTGGCGAGACCCAACCACTTTCGCAAGTCCTTCTTGTTCTTAGGAACCGGCCAGTCCATGATGACCTTGACCTTAGCGGGATACGCACGAAGGCCACGCTCGCCGATGAAGCACCCTAAGAAGGGAATCTCTTCCGCACCAAAGATACACTTGTCAGCGTTGGCGTACAACTTATTAGTGTGCATGCACTCGAGCACTGCTCGAAGGTGGTCAATATGATTTTCCACGTCCGACTTTCCGTGCTCCGCACGACTGTGGATGAAGATGTCATCAAAGTACGTTTGTGCGTACGCCCGATGTGGCCTGAAGAGCTGCGTCACAAGACGATTGAACGTCGCCGGAGCGTTCGACAGCCCTTGAGGCATAACCAACCACTCCCAGAGCATACCGCTCGGAGTACTGACAGCCGTCAGCGAGACATCGCTCGTCCGCATGAGCAGTTGATAATTGCCATCGACCAAGTCGAGGGCACTGTACATCGTACATCCAACCATGTTGTTCTGCAGAACATCCTTTCGAGAGATCGGTGTTTGTGCCGGAATTGTGGCAGCATTAAGCTTAAAGCTTTAACGATGCGCCACTTACCATTCGGCTTTCTGACACAGAACGTCGGTGTGGAGTGTGGGATTTACTCTCGCGCATCATACCCACCTCGTGCTTCGCACGGAAGAACGCGTCAATGACGTCACACTGCTCCCGTGGTAAAGGCCACTGCCTCGTCACACAGTACTTGGTTCCAGGAACCAGATCAATCTCATGACGTACTCCTCGATCCGGAGGAGACCCGAGGTTGGGTCCTTAGAGACGACGTCTTGATATTCCTTTACGAAGGCGTAATACGGATCCGATGGATTCTTCAGGATTGCCGATCCGCTACGCGCATTGAGCGCTTTCTTTGTGTCCTCAAGGACAGCTTCATCCAGAAGCGACGATGAGTTCAACCCTTCATGTGGTCGTATAACTACCACTTCGGCTAGCTCGCCGGCCTTCAAGGCGTCTCCGAACTCGGTAAACGACAGCTCGTCCAGCTCTAACAGAGCGTCTCGAGCGGCCAACGCCCCGAGGCTGACGTCCTCATCGACATCACCGGTCACACCATTGACGAGGGTGTATAGCTGTTCGCTATCACCCCTGGTCACAGTTAATGTCACGACAGACACCGTGCGTCGCGCAGTCGACAATCGACAATCGACGTCGCTGCCTCCTCCGCGTAGACGGGGTTCGCCTCGAAGAGATGAGGGCGTTGACAGTGACATGTGTCGCCACCTCGTGTTGCCCCGTAGGAGCTTCCATGTCGAAGTCGACAAGCGGTGAGGAACTGCATGACTCGCAGGCCCCACCCAGTGGAATATGTGCCACCCCACACGCATCAAGAGGCTCGCCTCCATGTTGCCTCGGCTCGCGGCCGACCACGCCTTTACTGGCATGCAACAGTGCCCAACCGCAGTGGCGATCACCGTTCAACGGATTACGTTCCGTTCCACGTGCATCACTGAGATCACACTCTTGATGCCTCGACAGACTGCCGACCATGCTCTCCGTGGCATGCGACGAGACGTCGTTATCGCAACGAACGCCGCTCAGCGGATTACGTGCCGCTCCACCAACCGTTCTCGAGCCGTCTTGGAATCGCTGTCCAAGACAGCCTCAGTGTCGACTAACTGAGACACTCCCATATCTAGCACATTGACCGACTCGGTCCAGTGCTCGCGCCAATAGCGCTTTTGCTTCCTAGCAGAGGTGGGTTCATGACTCGCCAAAGCTACACCAGGGAAAAGCGCGTTGCGCCCAAGGTCTTCGACCTCCAATCAATCCATGGCTCATGACGTTCCAGCCAGTCCATGCCAAGGATGAGATCATACCTCGAATCCAGGTCCAAGACCAGACAGCGTTCGATGCTGTCGAAGTCAAGGAACTTCACATCCAGGTCCACAAGGACCTTGGGTACTGTGACACAGGTTCCCATCTCGAGACGGACGGTAATTGTACCACTCACACGCGCCACTAGCGCCTCAGCCTACTGCTGACTTCCTTCCACCCTGGAGCGTCGAGTATAGTTGCCCTACGCCCCAGAGTCGATCAAGATCGTCCACGGCTTGGAAAAGCCCTTGATGGTCGCTTGAATGACTAGCATGTCTGACTTGCGTTCACGTTCCGTGTTAAAGAGCACGGTGCTCTGCGGGGCTAAGCCCTGCCGTCCTCCTTCTCTTAGAGGCTCAACAGAACTTAGTTCTACCCCAGTAGGCGCGGGGCGCCTACTGGGTGCTGCCGTTTCCCGACGAACCAGAAGACTGATAAGAAGCGGAGCTTCTGCTCGATGGAGCCTGACGTTGCTTGCGTAGCGGACACCCTGCCCGTAGGTGTCGCGTGTCACCACATGTGAAACATCTACGGATGACCATACGCTGCTCAGCAGCAAGGAGTTTGGCATCCTCATCTTCAGCATAGCTGAGATCCATCGGTTCAGGGCCATTCGTCGGGGTCGTAGATGGTGCACTCCATCCGAAGCGGGCCGACTTGAAATTGAATTCATCGTTCAACGCCATGTTCACAGCCTCTTCGAAAGATTCAGGGTGAACACGGAAGACTTCCGTTCTGGCCACGCCAGTTCGGAGACCCTCCATAACGACAGTCACAGTGACCGCCTCTGGTAGAGGATCGGAAGCCATTCCAGCGATTAGAGCTCGCAACTCCTGGACAAAGTCCACCAACTCCTTCTTGCCCTGTCGGGTCGCAAGAATGCGTGACTGCACACGATACGCCTGATGAGACAGCGAGAAGACTCGCGACAGCTGAAGCTTGAGTTGTTCCCACGTAGGGAACGCCGCATCGACGGATGCTCCGCACGTAAGTGCCCATTCTCGCGCACGCCCGCTCAGCTTAGAAATTGCCAGCGCCACGCGCTGCTGCTCTGTTTGCAGCATGGCAGATGTCATGGCCATTTCGACCTCACGGATCCAAAGCAGGAGGCTTTCGACCTCCTTACCTTCAAAGGTCTTGACACTTACCGTAAGTGGTTTAGGTCGGGAAGACCCGTCCAGACCGGAGGCGCCGCCGACGCGGTCATTCTTTGTTGGAGGTGGTCCAACAAAGCATTCTCATAACTTGACAAAACGTCCAGACGCGCGTTAATCGCATCCGGACCTTGCGAAGCAAGATGCGACACACCCTCAGGGCCCAACAAGGACATAAGCTTTTAAAGCCAGTCCTGATGGTTTGGGGTAAGTTCGCAAACTGGTCCATCCTCACAGAGGGTCAGTTATTCAGACACAGGTGTAGCATTGACTACAAGTGCTACCAAGTGCAGCGGGGCTGCCGTAGCCTTTAGCGTCAGAGGAAGACGTAGACTCAGGGAGTCTGTTAGTATTACGGTTGCGCAACTCGAGGACCTCCTCGATGCTTTGGACGCAGATATCGCTGCTGATGACATTCTGAACGACGAGTCGCTGTTGCAACCTCTGGCGGACGATGATATGGGCTTCCAGCGGCTGCATCAGTACCTGCGAAAGTATCTCGATCTTCTGTTCTTGTTCACACCGAGTGGCAGCAAGGATGGCAAACCAAGTCAGGCCTGTGAGATATCCGATCTCTAGGCCTCAAGAGTCGAGTGCGAACAAGCTCCTGAGTCAAATTGGAGAAGCTATGAAGATCCGAAGCGATTGGGTACGATTGTTCTCACCGGAAACTGAGCGGAAAGCCGAGTGGGCTGAGATGGGACCAGAACTCGCTGACGAAGTGAAATGCATAAGCGTCGAGCAAGTCGCGAGAGATACTGCCAAGCTATTGAAGTCAATGGGGTATCGATGTGACAGTCTACCAGGCGACTCCGTGCTGAAAACATGGTCGCTGCCTCATGCAGCAACTGAGCTGTTCTATTGGAAACGGCAGCTGAGACTGTGGTTCGGGTTGTCGCTCGAGTGGAACACCAAGCGCCCGAAGCCGTATGCCACGGCCAAAGTTGTGATCGTACAATAAAACCTAGCAATATACCACTGCCGAAGACCCCGGAGACCAAACGAGCAACCCAGCGTAAAACCGCCGAGACTCCTTACTTTAACGACTCGGTTATGCAGTCTCCGAGGGAACGAAAGTCCCCAGACGAGTAGCATGGGAGGAGTCGCCGAGCGGGTAGGTCAAGGGAACTCAGCAATGACGAAGACATGGATGAAGATGAATTGGAGAATTGCACGGCACGAAAGTAGTGTTGAACGGATGACTGGAGGGCGCGCCCACCCAACAGTTCCGCCATAGTTGACGAGCATCCAGAGTCGCGAGCTCGCCGATCCAATCCTCGGACGTCGGGGCCCACTCAATCACCTCGAACGAGTATTGGAGGTAACTGGGTTCCAACAAAAACTCGGTCGGGGCTTCACGAGGCTTGCCAGCACGCTCGACGCACCACTTCCAACAGCGGTACACCATCTGCTGACGCAACCGATCTGCTCGGAGGTTCCGAGCCTTGTTCTACTCTGCCCATGCCGCTCGTAATGAGATGACCGAGGGGTCATCACCGAGCCACTGAGCCATGCTCCGGAGGCAAGCTTCAACAGCCGAGACTTGGACCCAGTGGCGTCGTTCCCATAATGCCAGACTGAGATCTGCTTTCTCGGTTCGGTCGGTGGACACGCCCTGGAATTGACGCCACATCTTGACGAACCGAGCTAATCCTGTGGCACGCGTCGAAAGTTTTGAACCCGGAGGGTGCTGATCAATGGTGAAATAGCACGGGTTCTCTGGCAACTTCGAGCGCACTTGCTGCCACAGGTGACTAGGATTAACCCAATCCGCCATGGCTTGGATGCCAGCCACCGAGCACGGGGACTCAACACCGCGATCAATGGGTGGAGTCAGGCTGCTATTGTGGATTTGACACCAAGCCTCTTGTGCGCCCGGAGCAGTGAATCCAGGTAACAGGTACGAGCCAGCCATCAGGGCGAGGCGCTGAGACGATGTCCCTGGCGCAGCCGGCACGACCGGCGCGAACGTACTCGGGTCGATTCCAGGAACCGTGGAAAGCGTAGCCGTCACTTGGGTGTGCGACCGTCGGAGACCGACCGAGACCTCGGTGTATGCTCTTGGGGGCAGTAGCTGGAGAGTTGAACCATCGGTGGGCCCTGCAATCGAGCCAGCAGGCGTTGATGGCACTACGATAGCAGGAACCGGAGTCGGCACCGTCACCGAGGTCACGGGCGTCGTGACCGAGGAGGTGGTCGGTACTCCACCCGACGACGGTGGAGACGCGGAGACCGGCTGCGGTACAGGAACAGCCGGCATGCTCGGTGGAGTCACGACCGAGGCCGTCTGCGACGACACTGGTGGCGCGGGTCGCCGAAGTTTTGGGCGGAGCTGGAACAATAGGCGACCCCGAGGTCTGAGAGGACTCGGACGATGACGGGGAGCCGATGATGAAGTCATCGGACGCCTCCAGAGTCTCCGGTTCCCTCTGGGATCGCAAAGTAACCAATACCGACGCACCTCGGGTGGGCCGACCATCACGGCGATCCGGCGAAGTGACAGCTGAGGAAAACGATCCATAAGCGAGGATCGCGGCCGTCCGAGGATCGGCATCTACCTCATCGCCCGACAAGTCAATGACTTCGGCCGGGATTGAGGGCACCGAGGGTCCGGAGGCCGGTGGAGATCCAGGCGGGGACTCGGTGGAGATCCAGACGGAGGACTCGGTGGAGATCCAGGCGGAGGACTCGGTGGAGATCAGGCGGAGGACTCGGTGGAGACCCAGGTGGGGACTCGGTGGGGGACCTGCAGGAGGCGATTGCGTAGGCAACACCGGCGACGAACTGACCGAGGGGCTCGGTGGCGAAGACCAGACGCCTGGAGAGGTGGTGGAGTACTGACCGAAGGTTTGGACTCGTGCCCGCGGGCTGATTCACCCAAACTCTTAGAAGGACGACCCAACCGTTTGCTAGCAGGAAGGGTCGACTTTGGCGGTCCCGATGGAACGTGTGGAGGATGCGCCGGCGTCGCCGGCGGTGGCGAAGATTGGGATGCTTGCTGCCGGAGACGCTTGCGCCGATTCCTTCGACGCTGGTATACCGTCAGAATGAGCGGCAGGTCGTCCGAATCCTCGGAGGCATCGCCCGTAGTCAACGCTGCCTGCACGGAAGGCTTCGGCACCGGGTCCGAGGCCTTAGGCTATTCTCCGAGCTCTCCGACGACGCACTCCGACGGCGCTTCGAAGTGGTGCTCGGAGGAGAGAGTCGAGCAACTCCCAGTCGATGTTGTCCGCAGTAATACCTGAACGAAAGACAGAAGAGCTTAGAAAAACCGCTGGGGCAAGAGGAGAAGAGCAGAACTTACCATCAGAAACAAGCACCAACGTCTCGACATCGAGCTCGTGTAGAGCAGCGTGGCGACGCAGAATAGAGTTCGCCCGCTTCAAGCTCGCAACCTGTGCTTCGAGGGCTTGGACTTGTGGGAAACAGCACCGACCGAGGCTTGGTCAGAAGCCTCGAGAGCAGCCCGATGTTTGGCCACTTAATCGGTATATGCCACCATGCCTGTCTTGAAACGCTCACGATCCTGGTGGAGGAGTCGCTGCGTCGACGTCGCCGAAGCCTCGGCCGTGGTCGCCCGGGCAGCCCACAGCCCCACGATACGGTCGTGGTCGGCGATGACAGTGTTGGCCTGGCGCAGATGCGCAGCCGCCTGTTCATGCTCGTCCTTAAGAGCGATGTATGACTGTCGGAGGCTATCCAGGAGTCACGGGTACGACTCTCGTAGCTGGTAGCTTGAATGCTGAAACGCTCGAACTGCTCAAACTGCTCGCTTCTCCGCCTGGAGACGGTCCTCGGTGTCAGCGAGTCGAGCCTTAAGCTTCGCCACCTCGTTACGAAGGTCGACGACGAGCTGATCCTCACCCGGTGGAAGTTGGGCGGGAGCCACAGCAGTATCCAGAACCTCACCAAGGTCTGTGGCTTGCTCCATCCGGCTGTCGAGCGACGAATCGGCTCGCCGATGGCGCTGACGGGCCACCCCAACTACGAGCTGACCCAACTGGAGGAGACGCTGCTCGACCAGAGCAGAGACTGAAGGCTCGGTCGAGGCAACGGGAGGAGGAGCGTCACCGGAGGTGTAGGTCTGGCACCCTACCGAGACAAGGCGAGTGTCCCGGGCACCCGAAGGTCCGGAAGCCGCCGCGGGAGTACCGCGGAGCAGGTACGCCAGGACGGGCGAAGCTTCTGGGGATGACGGGGGCGTACGAAGCGGCGAACCTTCGGCTGCACCACCATCAGCTGCCGGAGGACCATCGGAACGTTGTGGAGTCGGTACCGAAGACTCGGCAGGGCCGGGAACGTCGGCAGGAGCATCAGCACGCTCCGGCGAGTGTGCCTGTGGTATTGAAGGAAGACGGAATGAAGAGTTAGAAGGGGTGCAGGACGTTGAGGTGATGAAGATGGAACAGCCTACCTCGTCGCCCGGAGTGATGGCACGAAGAGCAGCGGCGGTGGCGTCGTCGAGAAGACGTGACGGATGAGCCATGCTGCGAAGAAGAGAAGCACCATGACGCGCACAACTGGTGGAAGCTTGCGTCGAGGCGGGGTAGTTGTGTTTTTGGGTTTTGGGGCGCTCGGTCGCCAGTCGGCAAGGTTGCCCTTGCTGTAGGAAAGTGACCGGCGTGCTCTGATTTGCAGATTACGTTCCCCGCGCCACAGTGACCACGATAGTTTAGTGACCGAGGCCTCGGTCGGGTATAATAAATTCCCGGCCGAGGGTACGAACCCTCGTTTGTACCCACTTCAGTTTCGTACCCTCGGTCTTATAGAGCCGGGTACAGGATCACATACTGGGATCGGTTCACACTGGATATTCGTATTTAGATATTGGACTAGCTATAGGATTGACTACAGAGGCTCTCAGAGCCATAGATGAAGAGAAATAAATCAGCAGTCTCCCCCAAGTCACCAAGGGTCAAGTCCGTCTTCGGTAAGTCTAGCTAGTTTATCTTAGGGTCTGAATACGCTCGGATTGTGAGATGCTGGTCAGCGAGCCTAAGGTACATTGAACCAGAGAAGACCTCCACACGATAAATACGACAGTGGTTCCCAGCTGGGTTCGTCATAGCTCACCCATTTTACCAGAAACCGACGCTGCGCTCGATCCGTACTCGTCGAGAGTGGCATTTCGTCCCTAAGGATGGCTTCGACTTCATATCGACCAGTTCGTTCGTCATGTTCCCAACTGGCTTCTGGCAGTAGTTCCTCGTCGAAATCCAATCGATCGTTTCGCTGAGTCCTTTGATTAGCGAAGTCGTAGGCCTTTCGCCGAGCTCGGTCACTTTCTTAAGTCTGGACACGTGGACTACTGGATTGAACCGGTAGCCACTCTTTGCTGGCAGCTCCAGCTCATAGGCGAACTCCTCGGTCTTCTGCTTGATCCGGAACGGGCCGTGCCATCGATGGGTTAGCTTCTTCTTCAGGCCTGGTTTGACGCGCTCCATGAACAGCCAGACTTTCGCTGAGGTGGTTTGTTTCGCGGAATCTTTCAAGACTCGACGAATGGAGGATGTCATCGATTTAAGTGTTGACTGGGCGTCCCACCCGTATACTAAGTAAAATGGCGTTTCTCGCCGAGTCGAATCCCTCGAATTATTGATTGCGTAGACCAGTTTCTCGGCGATGTCGTCCCAGTCAGCTTGAAGCGGGTCTTCCACGTAGACACGCACCGTTAGTATCATGGTCTTCACACTGCGTTCCTGCTGCCCGTTCGCTTGTGGTCGCTAGCTCAGTGTAGCCCGAGACCTCGACTGAAAGACTTTGCTCATAAATCTTGGGTCTCGATCGTGTCGGATGAGCGATGGTGCGCCAAACCGAATAATATGCACTCTTCGAATGTTTTAGCTACTTTGAGTGCCCCAGTATCGCCCATAGCTTTAGCGATGACAAACCCGGTGAAGTGGTCTTGGAATAGCAGGAGAGCCGTGTTTCCTCACTGAGTCTTCGGCAAGGGTATAACGAAATCCATCGACACAATCTGGAAAGGTCGATTGGAGACGACGTTACCTGGCGAATATCCGCGAAGTTGTGGCTTGCTCTTACTGGTGTTGCAATCTTCACAGGCTTGCACATGTTTGACCACATCGGCATACAGACCGATCCAATAGTAATCGGCTTTTACTCGGTGATAAGTCCTGCCGATGCCTTGATGTCCTCCTTCAATGGAGTTATGGCAATTCGCCAAGATTTCGTCGACGAGTGTAGTTGGCACCACCATTCTTAGCTTCGTGTCGTGCTCATCGGGTCTACTTCGCTCTCTGCGACGGCTCATGTAATATAGTAGGCCGTCCTCGCTGAGTACAAAATTATCGGCTACTTTGCCGGCGTCGCCGGCTCTTCGCCGAGTGAGCTCATCGAATTCACCTCGAAAATATTTCTTCTAGTCAGACCATCGACATTCTTCGTCTTGTGCCGTTGATATCCGGTCTCGTCGCTCAGCTTGGACCACTAGAGGGTTGACGTCTTCAGCACTTGGTAATTCCTGACGTTCTGAGCAAGCTTTGCCCTGCTCTACTACTCGCTGAGCTTCTGGAGATTGGTACTCCATTTCGAACTCGTCGACTGGGCTATCATTGTCGGGTAGACTCGGCGAATCGGACGCTACTGGCACGTCGGGTGCCGGTTCGCTCGCTGGGTCTTGTTCTTCGTCTTCGGCGAATCGAACTCGGCGAACTGGTTGAGTTTGACTTCGAGTAATCGCCGAGACTTTAGGAGGAACTTCTTCTGCTTCCTTCGTCGGGCTTTCCTCGACGTACAGCTTTTCTTGTATCCGGTTCAACGTCTTTAGCTCAGCTTTGCGGTCACCGCTAAGAACGACACGCCCAGCTTTCGCTTCTAGAGCTTCCGTGGCTAACGTATCCGCTGCTGAGTTGTAGCACCGGACTACATGGAGGTAGCGTACGGAGTTGAGGCGATCGATGAGTTCCTTGTGGCGTGCCAACTGAATGTGCAACGTCTCCTTCCTGCATGCGATCACCCCCATGGATTGCTGGATTGCGAGCCTGAAATCGCCGACTATGATAAGGTCGGTGATGCCCCGGTCAAGGGCCGCGATTACGCCGTTATTCATTCCGGAGTACTCGGCGATATTGACCGTGGTTTCCAGAGGTGAGCACTCGCAGCGATCACAATGTCCCACATCGGCAACTGCCACAAGATCCACGAGCAACTACCATAGCCGCCATACTTCTCCGCCTTCGCCGACCCGTCGAGGACGTATCCCTCAAAGTCGTGTGGCACGTGCGCATATAGCAATTCTGGGTCCAGGCGGACACTCGCTGAGTTCTTCGATGGTGGTGCAATGTGTGCTAACGACTCGTCGAGTCCAATTGGTGGAGTGATAGAGGCTTGCAACAGCTGAGCGAATTCGATATCCCGCTCTCGCACTCGTTTAATTTTCAAGTGGTAAGGTGATAGCAGGACGGCGAAGCTCACTGCTCATCCGTACAATGTCTTCGACGAGAAACCCACTCTAACGTGGAGAACCGGGAGTAGACATGGATTGTCTTGCCCGCCACCAACGTATAGCATATCTTCAGCAATTGAAGCTACGCAAGCACTTCGCGCTCGGCTGTGTGGTAGTTGGGTTCGCTTTCTTTTAGCACTCCGCCACATAAACGGACTGGGTGCAGTTTTCCATCATGCATCTGCATCAAGGTGCTACTGAACGCCCAGTCATTGGCAAAGACCATGACATGGACGTGTTTCGCTGAGTCGAAGTGCCTTAGAATAGGCGCTTCTGTCACCTTCCGCGTTAGCTCACCGAATGAAGCTCTGGCGGTCGATATGTCGCTTCCACTGCCGAAATCATCTTCCTTGAGTTGATAAAGCACTGCTCCATACAACTCCAGGTTTTGAATGAACCGGCTGTAGTAATTGAGTGCGCCAGGGAATGCCTGCATCCCTTTTTCGATGACGGGAATGGAAGCTCAGCGATCGCGGCCAGCTTCTTGGGATCCGCGGCAATTCCGTCAGCCGTCACTTTGTGAGACAAGAAGTCGACCATCGGCTGGACAAAGATGCTTTTGGTGAAACTCACGCTGATTCTGCACTCGGCGAATCGGTTTAGCAACCGGTCGAGCGTGTTGAGGCACTCGTCGAATGTTGCACCTCCAAAGCAAATATCGTCGACAAACGACCGTCGACCAAAGACCGGAATTAACTGTGACTCGTCTGGTTCACCCGTACTGAACATGTCATTCTCAGGGCTGTTGACGAACTCTTGCAGCGGGTCAGACTCATCGAGAGATCGGTAGTCGGGTTCAAATTTGGTGTTTAGTCTCATCGAATCGGCCCCTAGCGTTAGCCGGTATGGTCGTTGCTTTCGCTGAGCAATTGCTGCAGTCTCAGCGAGTCGCATCTTCCCGGCGAATGTAGCCCAGCCACCACTCGGTTGCACGTAGCCCCAGAGAGCATTGTCGATGAGTCGCTGATAAATCATGGGCGCGTTTTTAAGCCCAAACGGCATGCGCAACCACTCGAAGTGCCCGAGAGCACACACAAACGCTGAAATTTCGCGAGCTCGTCGAGTCATCATTACGGCCCAGAATCCACTAGCAGCGTCGAGGGAACAGAACCATAAGTAGCTCTCGAGTTCCGTCAGCAAGTCGTCGACCAGCGGCATTGCGTATTCCGTGCTGACCGTAATTGCGTTTACCAGCTTGTAGTCGATGCAAAGCCTAATGTCTACACCGTTCTTTTTCAGGACAATCACGATTGGCGAGGCCCAATGGCTCTTCGAAAATGACACGAGCCCTGTCTGAAGCAGTGCTTTCAAAAGCTCATAGAGTTTGCTCACGTTCTTCAGCGGCACTCGCCGAGCTCGTTGCTTGATGGGTTCGTGCCCTTGGACGTCAATATCGCAGACCACGCCGTATGCCGGTGGTGGAAGCGCATTTCCACTCGAGATCATGATATTTTCATGCCGTTTCAAGGTTTCGACAAGCTTCTTTTGCTGTCGGACATTGTGTGCTGGAGATATAACGTTGTCGCCTTCATAGTCTAGTTTCGTTGATGACAATTCCGTCAGGTCAGGCAAAAGGCGAGCTCATGAGCGTAATCTGTAAGACTCTCATCGCTCGACGAGTGTACAAACTCGGCGAGTTCTGACCCGTCTTCAAGAACGACGTCAGCCGTCGAGAGATGCATCTCGAGTTCATCAGCGGCCGCGAGGAACCGCAACCGAAGGTCTTCAGTTGGGTTGGGGCTCAATGGAGTATCTGATATCTCCAATTCTCCCGATTCGACGAGTCTTGGCTTCTGCAGCCCAGGAGTATGTCGATCTGACTGTCGTTCGCCGGGGTCCCACTGTTCACCCCTATCCGTTTTGGTGGAGCATCTTCGCTGATGCCCTTCGCTTTGGACAGTGGATATCGCCGAGTCTTGCTGGTCCAATGGCAGCTGCTGCCCGTCACTCCTTTACTTTTCGGTTATGTCGATTAGAGAATCGTCAGTTTGGGTCTCTGAGATGGTCGGGTCGTCAGGCTTCGACGAGTCTCCTTCCATGATATCAGTCTGAGGTATTTCTCCGCTAGATACACCTGTCGAATCTTCGTCGAGTTCGTCGACTTCTAGCGATTCACGAGCGTTGTCTTCATCTGGTTGGACGGGTCTCGGTTTTATAGCCGTCGGTGTCGTGTACTGTGGCCTTTCGACAGCGGGAGGCTGTCGGCTAAGCCATTCCATATATAGCCGTTGCTCTTTCCTTAGGAGTCGGTTGTCGAGAGCGCCCTCGTAGAAGCACTTGCCAGTCGCGATATTTCGCTGAGTTCACGCGCACATAACCATCATCCCGAGGCAGTACTCCTTGGGGCATCCATAGAACCACCTGAAAGTGGGCTGGACATAACGTCAGGCTCGCGGTGATGTATGTCAGCAACACCCGCACAGCTCGTCCCGCAGCGTTGTGCTCGACTGTTGGTATCACCCTCGCAGTTGGCGAACCCACAGCCCATGCGTCGAGTCGCTGGGGTGTCTTCGTCTCAACTTGAACTGAGCGATTTCTCTCCCCATAATGTTCAATGTCTCCCGTGGGCCTCTGATCACTTCTCGACCGTACTCTGTGTCGTCAACATCCCTAGACGACTTGATTAGTGGCACCACGACTTCATCGGGCAGTTTGGCCATTGAATTGTACAAGTCCAGCCTGATACCGGCTGGTATCATGAAGTCGGTACCCAGGATCAGGTCGACTCCAGCATGATGAGGCATGATCAACACCTCGAATTCGTAAACTACTTCCCACCCCAGCGTAACTTTAACGATTGCGCGAGAGGTGGTCGCCACCTTTGACTTGGCGATTCCTGGGATATCGATCTTCATGTCATCGTTGGTCAGTCGCTTCAGCCGCAGCTTCCTAGCGAATGCTTCGGCCACAGCCGACACGTTTGCTCCGGTATCCAACAAGATTTTTGTCCGCTCATCATTCACAGCTCCTATCACTAGAGCTCTCATCCTCACTCGCCGATCGAATTTCCTCGATGACCACCATCCCAGTCGCTCACCAGGGAGCAACTTCCATCTCTTGGCTTGGCCTATCGAAATCATTGGTCGCTGAATTCCATCCATACTTCCAATTGCTCGATCTTCGTCTTAATTCGACTCGCTGAGCCCACAACTCTCGTCCACATCCGTTCGTCCGCTCTCTTCATCATTCTCATTCTCACTCCACTCGTCGGACCGTTCCGCTTTCCCAACAAAAGCAAACACGTAGTTCACTTCGACCGCTGGTTCTGCTGACTGTGGCAGCCCGTTGTTGTCCAACCCATTCATGGTTGGCGAGCCCACAAGTTTAAATGGCTCGACGAGTAGATGTCCTGAAAATCGTCCGGGACAATGGACTTGTCGACTGACGTCTTAACGAACTTGGCGAGTTTCTCGAAGCGTCGGAAGATTTCGCACTGGCCTACTTCGTGCACTTGCTTGCAGAACTTGCAGCGTCGGCGACAGAAGTGTGAATCGTGATCTGCTGCACCGCAAGCTCCACACGGACCCTATGTCTTTCGCTCTCGGGACCCGTCTCGGCGAATAGCTTGTCCTTTGGGATTCGACGAGTTCTGCTGATAACGGTTGGAATCTCCGGTCGTATTACCGGCATCGATGTAGTCCGAGTCTTCTTCAGAATCTTGGTTGAGAACTTCACTCGCGTCGCTTTCGCCATTCGACGAGTCGTAGAGGTCGGTGTTTGCCGTAGCTCGTCGAGTGTCGAGTGCTGTCCACAGGTCGTCGATCGACGCATCTGCTAGCGTAACTCGGCGACTGCTGTCTTCACCCTGTCGACCACGGCGTTCGTCCTGCTGTTTCTTGGAGTCGACTCGGCGATTTTGTTCTCCCTTCTTCTCAACCCGTTTGGCGTCCTTACTGCGACTTATGCTCAGACGATCGCGTTGTTTCTTGCGCTTTGCACCGAGTAAGCGCTGGTTCATCACCTCCTCGACCTTCGTAATATCGCTGAGTCGTTGTGGGTACAGCAGATCCATGATGTCGTCGTCTCCGCAATTAAGCAGGAAATGTTCGACGTGGTCGGCGGCGTCAGCTCCCCTTTCTCGTACTGGATGTGAGCGGTTCACGCGTAGCCATTCAGTCGCAGCAAGAAGTCGCAGACATGTTCATTCTCCCTGCGTCTCGCTGACTAGTAGCGGGCTCGCGCCGACAGGTCGAATTGCGAGCAGTAGTACTCCAGGAAGGCTTCACTGAGGAGATTCCACTTTCGCTGAGTCTTCTTGGGAAGTTGTCGGAACCAACCCTTAGCTGCCTTAACCAGACTCAGCGAGAATGGTTCACACCACTCATCTTGCCGTTTGCACGTTCCCTTCATCTCGTAGATGAAGCGTTTGATTTATTGTAACGCATCTTCCGACCGATAGCGATTCCCGTCAAAGGTCGTGATCTTCTCAAGCGGTGCGTGCGTCCTGATTTCCAAGACTTGTCCTCGGTCGCTTTCAGCCCCGTCGAAGCTGAGCTGACGGATGTGGTCATGTGGCGACTCATCGACATCGCGGTGCCGAGGGTAATCGTCTTCATCGCTGAGTTGATCATCCTCCAGGGGCTGCAAGTGCTGCGGCGTCCGATCGGATCAATCGACGGAGCTTTCAATCGACGGAGCTCGGCGGCTTCTTCAGCAGTGATGAAATCTGCCATCGGGCGTCGAGCTGGCTGATCGCTGGCCTTCTTCGGAGTTTGCATGTGCGAGTCGGCGAAATACGGTGTTCCTCGGTGCTCCGGAATACACCACGCTTCGTCTCGGGTGTCTTCGGCAACGGAACTTTCGCTCGGTATTCACTCGGCTCAGGAAAACGTACGGCTCAGTGACGTACGGTTGTGGTGGAGCCACTTTGGTCTCGCCGAGTTCTTCAGCTCGGCGAGCCTTGGGTAATTGTCCCTTTGGTCCACCTTGCATCCCGAACAAGTCTTTCAACTTGCGCTTCCATCTCATCAGCTCGACGCCAACCGCGTGCACACTCCGAGATGTCAGCGCCGGTTTCGAAGGCTTATGGCCGCACCGGTATCCCATCGCTCGGAGTAATATCACCGTGTCCTCGACGAGTTGGTCCATCGTTTGGCTATTGATGTGTTGACCCAATTCCTCGCTGAGTTGAGCCCACTTCGCTTGACACATGTACATCGGGGCGAACATGATGATCCACCGACTGTTGATCTTCATTTCTTCGACGAGTCGGGCCAGGACTCGGTTCGCTTTTGGTGTTTCGACATTCTTTGTCGCCTTGGGAACAAGCGGCGGTCGGTCACCGGAGCCACGTCTTGTTTGTCGTCATCGTCATCGCCGAGTTCCGCTGCAAGGTTCCGCTCGACTGGGCGAGGAGATCCCATGCGGGTCATCTGCAGCGACAACTCGTCGACTTCTTCACGGCGATCGACGACTCTCTTCACGTCGACATACCCCGTCTCTTCATCATCATACTTCTCTTCTTCTTCCTCCTCGCTTCCATGGTCTTCGTTATCGTCGACATCGTCGAACTGGACGGAGCGCGTCACCTCCGCGTCCGCGGCGGTAATGATGGCTCTCGCCGAGTCAGACTCATCGAGCGGCGATCCTCCGGCCGTCGCCGGGCTTGCGTCGCTCAAAATTGGCGATCCCTTGACCATCTTCTCTCACTTGTTGCTCTTAACTTGGTTGTACTTGGTACCTGTGAAAACAAAGCACACCCCTAAATCACGGGTCGCGGCACCAGTTGTGGTGTTGTGATTCACAGAAAACGTCGTTAGTTCGGCTTCCACGCAACAGCACAACAATTCGCCGAGTCAGGTCGGCGATGTTGGGCTTGCGCAGGGTTCCTGTCGGTTCCCTTTGCGGTTCGCCCCAGCCGGGGTTCAGTTGAGTGTTGTTCCCGACGGGTACCAAGCTCCAAACTCTCCAGAGACTCGCCTGAGCGGGGCAGTCTCCGTGCTAAACCCTGTTCCCTCCACCAAATGATGGACGGCAGCGCGCGAGCGCTTACAGGTCACCAGGCGCAGATTATGCTCATCTAGGAGGTTATGGTGTCCTGGGTTGTGCAGACCCACCGACTCGTCGAATCGACGAGACTTGTCTTCGCTTGGTAGCGAGAAGTGCCCACCCCGGGCCGACCTTGATCTCTTGGCGCTACCAGACGGCTCCCTACAAGCTATATCTCTCGGAGAACGACGGCAGACATAATCCAGCCCACGCAGGGACTTACCGGAAAAGTGTACGCTGTTCTTGGACTTAGAAGATTCTGCTCTGATTGTTATCTCTATGTCTTTGGAGAGTCCCTTCGGGCTCTTCCCTATGTTCTTCTATCGCTCCTATACAAATATCTAATGAAATGGAGTCGTTACAGATCTCCCTGCAACTCTTCGCTCAGCTCTGTCCTTGGTGTCGAGCAGTTTACCTACTCTTCGCTCAGATCCTGATTTATCCCTGTTGGTATATCTCCCTCGAGACATATTCTCGCCAAGTCGACTTTCGCCGAGTCGATTATCGCCGAGTTGATTATCGCCGAGTCGATTATCGCTGAGTCCGTCCCTCGCTGAGTCCGTCCTTCGCTGAGTCCATTATCGCTGACTCTGTCCATCGCTGAGTCCGTCCTTCGCTGAGTCCAACTTAGGCGTCCCTAGTGTAGGGTCACCAAAAAACTGGATTTCCCTACACCACACTTACTACTCATTCGAACTAACGCATATTGAAAGCATTCGATATACCATTCAGAAGCTCGGTTTTGCTAGGTCATCGTCAATGCGCATTCTCTAACTTCCTAATTTAAACCAAACACAACCCAACGTATAGTTTATAAAATTTGAGTTAGTTTCAACCACAATGGTGGCCTCCTTGATGCGGAGTTTGCTACGCTGTGAACCGGTATTTAGAATATTACACTACTGTAGCAAAACAAAAATTACTCGGCAAAACAGTCTTGGATACTATTGGGCGGACGCCCGTGAAGGGACATTGTCATCTTTTTCCAGCCCTTGTCAACCCTTTTCAAGTCCTCCAGACTCTCCACCGGTGTGATAAACACAGCAGCACTCTTGCTTTGAGAAGCGTAGCTTCTAGAGAGGCAACTCTAGTGAACGCTGTTCACAAGCTCCTGGTCTGCGGGAGCTGGTGGCTAGAATAGCGTAGTTTAAAGACTGAGTGTATTTATAAACTTGAAATTGGCCCAAGGTACAATTTCTAAGTAACCCGAAGTTTGTCCTATATGTAATATGAACTGTTGGCCGTGGTACGTCGGTGACGTGGCCCTGGTGTGTCCCACACCGACGTGGAGTCGATGTGTATCCATCTTGAAGCTAGCCCCGCCACATCCTCCCACTTAGGCCAAGACTGTACCAGCCAATCCGGGGCTTAGACGAGGTTTCAACATTTCCCGCGGTCGAATTTAATCGACAGTTGAGCGCCACGGCTGCTCTCTTTCGGGGTGCTTGGCATTTCC
>JAAKBF010000313.1:0-38884 GCA_012656075.1 Phytophthora hibernalis | reverse complement strand
GCCTGTTCATGCTCGTCCTTAAGAGCGATGTATGACTGTCGGAGGCTATCGAAATTCACGGGTACGACTCTCGTAGCTGGTAGCTTGAATGCTGAAGCAGCTCGAACTGCTCAAACTGCTTTCAAGCTTCTCCGCCTGGAGACGGTCCTCGGTGTCAGCGAGTCGAGCCTTAAGCTTCGCCACCTCGTTACGAAGGTCGACGACGAGGCTGATCCTCACCCGGTGGAAGTTGGGCGGGAGCCACAGCGGTATCCAGAACCTCACCAAGGTCTGTGGCTTGCTCCATCCGGCTGTCGAGCGACGAATCGGCTCGCCGATGGCGCTGACAGGCCACCCCAACTACGAGCTGACCCAACTGGGAGACGCTGCTCGACCAGAGCAGAGACTGAAGAGCTCGGTCGAGGAGCAGCGGGAGGAGGAGCGTCACCGGGTGTGTAGGTCTGGCACCCTACCGAGACAAGGCGAGTGTCCCGGGCACCCGAAGGTCCGGAAGCCGCCGCGGGAGTACCGCGGAGCAGGTACGCCAGGACGGGCAGAGCTTCTGGGGATGACGAGGGCGTACGAAGCGGCGAACTTCGGCTGCACCACCATCAGCTGCCGGAGGACCATCGGAACGTTGTGGAGTCGGTACCGAAGACTCGGCAGGGCCGGGACGTCGGCAGGAGCATCAGCACGCTCCGGCGAGTGTGCCTGTGGTATTGAAGGAAGACGGAATGAAGAGTTAGAAGGGTGCAGGACGTTGAGGTGATGAAGATGGAACAGCCTACCTCGTCGCCCGGGTGATGGCACGAAGAGCAGCGGCGGTGGCGTCGTCGAGAAGACGTGACGGATGAGCCATGCTGCAGAAGAAGAAGCACCATGACGCGCACAACTGGTGGAAGCTTGCGTCGAGGCGGGGGTAGTTGTGTTTTTGGGTTTTGGGGCGCTCGGTCGCCAGTCGGCAAGGTTGCCCTTGCTGTAGGAAAGTGACCGGCGTGCTCTGATTTGCAGATTACGTTCCCGCGGACTTAGTGACCACGATAGTTTAGTGACCGGGCACTCGGTCGGGTATAACAAATTCCCGGCCGAGGGTACGAACCCTCGTTTGTACCCACTTCAGTTTCGTACCCTCGGTCTTATAGAGCCGGGTACAGGATCACATACTGGGATCGGTTCACACTGGATATTCGTATTTAGATATTGGACTAGCTATAGGATTGACTAGAGGCTCTCAGAGCCATAGATGAAGAGAAATAAATCAGCAGTCTCCCCCCAAGTCACCAAGGGTCAAGTCCGTCTTCGGTAAGTCTAGCTAGTTTATCTTAGGGTCTGAATACGCTCGGATTGTGAGATGCTGGTCAGCGGCCTAAGGTACATTGAACCAGAGAAGACCTCCACACGATAAATTCGACAGTGGTTCCCAGCTGGGTTCGTCATAGCTCACCCATTTTACCAGAAACCGACGCTGGGCTCGATCCGTACTCGTCGAGAGTGGCATTTCGTCCCTAAGGATGGCTTCGACTTCATATCGACCAGTCCGTTCGTCATGTTCCAACTGTCTTCTGGCAGCAGTTCCTCGTCGAAATCAATCGATCGGTTTCGCTGAGTCCTTTGACTAGCGAAGTCGTAGGCCTTTCGCCGAGCTCGGTCACTTTCTTAAGTCTGGACACGTGGACTACTGGATTGAACCGGTAGCCACTTCTTTGCTGGCAGCTCCAGCTCATAGGCGAACTCCTCAGGTCTTCTGCTTGATCCGGAACGGCCGTGCCATCGATGGGTTAGCTTCTTCTTGAGCTCTGGTTTGACGCGCTCCATGAACAGCCAGACTTTCGCTGGTGGTTTGTTTCGCGGAATCTTTCGAGACTCGGCGAATGGAGGATGTCATCGATTTAAGTGTTGACTGGGCGTCCCAACCGTATACTAAGTAAAATGGCGTTTCTCGCCGAGTCGAATCCCTCGAATTGTTGATTGCGTAGACCAGTTTCTCAGCGATGTCGTCCCAGTCAGCTTGAAGCGGGTCTTCCACGTAGACACGCACCGTTTGTATCATGGTCTTCACACTGCGTTCTTGCTGCCCGTTCGCTTGTGGTCGGTAGCTCAGTGTAGCTCGAGACCTCGACTGAAGAAGGAACTTTGCTTCATAAATCTTGGGTCTCGGTCGTGTCGGATGAGCGATGGTGCGCCAAATCGACGGAATATGCACTCTTCGAATGCTTTAGCTACTTCGAGTGCCCCAGTATCGCCCATCGCCTTAGCGATGACAAACCCGGTGAAGTGGTCTTGGAATAGCAGGAGAGCCGTGTTTCCTCACTGAGTCTTCGGCAAGGGTATAACGAAGTCCATCGACACAATCTGGAAAGGTCGATCGGAGACGACGTTACCTGGCGAATATCCGCGAAGTTGTGGCTTGCTCTTACTGGTGTTGCAATCTTCACAGGCTTGCACATGCTTGACCACATCGGCATACAGACCGATCAATAGTAATCGGCTTTCACTCGGTGATAAGTCCTGACGATGCCTTGATGTCCTCCTTCAATGGAGTTATGGCAATTCGCCAAGATTTCGTCGATGAGTGTAGTTGGCACTACCATTCTTAGCTTCGTGTCGTGCTCGTCGGGTCTACCTCGCTCTCTGCGACGGCTCATGTAATATAGTAGGCCGTCCTCGCTGAGTACAAAATTATCGGCTACTTTGCCGGCGTCGCCGGCTCTTCGCCGAGTGAGCTCATCGAATTCACCTCGCAAATATTTCTTCAGGTCAGACCATCGACATTCTTCGTCTTGCGCCGTTGATATCCGGCCTCGTCGCTCAGCTTGGACCACTAGAGGGTTGACGTCTTCAGCACTTGGCAATTCCTGACGTTCTGAGCAAGCTTTGCCCTGCTCTACTACTCGCTGAGCTTCTGGAGGTTGGTACTCCATTTCGAACTCGTCGACTGGGCTATCATTGTCGGGTAGACTCGGCGAATCGGACTCTACTGGCACGTCGGGTGCCGGTTCGCTCGCTGGGTCTTGTTCTTCGTCTTCGGCGAATCGAACTCGGCGAACTGGTTGAGTTTGACTTCGAGTAATCGCTGAGACTTTAGGAGGAACTTCTTCTGCTTCCTTCGTCGGGCTTTCCTCGACGTACAGCTTTTCCTGTATCCGGTTCAACGTCTTTAGCTCAGCTTTGCGGTCACCGCTAAGAACGACACGCCCAGCTTTCGCTTCTAGAGCTTCCGTGGCTAACGTATCCGCCGCTGAGTTGTAGCACCGGACTACATGGAGGTAGCGTACGGAGTTGAGGCGATCGATGAGTTCCTTGTGGCGCGCCAACTGAATTTGCAACGTCTCCTTCCTGCATGCGATCACCCCCATGGATTGCTGGATTGCGAGCCTGGAATCGCCGACTATGATAAGGTCGGTGATGCCCCGGTCAAGGGCCGCGATTACGCCGTTATTCATTCCGGAGTACTCGGCGATATTGACCGTGGTTTCCAAGAGGTGAGCACTCGCAGCGATCACAATGTCCCACATCGGCAACCGCCACAAGATCCACGAGCAACTACCATAGCCGCCATACTTCTCCGTCTTCGCCGACCCGTCGAGACAGTATCCCTCAAAGTCGTGTGGTACGTGCGCATATAGCAATTCTGGGTCCAGGCGGACACTCGCCGAGTTCTTAGATGGTGGTGCAATGTGTGCTAACGACTCGTCGAGTCCAATGTGTGGAGTGATAGAGGCTTGCAACAGCTGAGCGAATTCGATATCCCGCTCTCGCACTCGTTTAATTTTCAAGTGGTAAGGTGATAGCAGGACGGCGAAGCTCACTGGTCATCCGTACAATGTCTTCGACGAGAAAACCCACTCTAACGTGGAGAACCGGGTGTAGACATGGATTGTCTTGCCCGCCACCAACGTATAGCATCTTCAGCAATTGAAGCAACGCAAGCACTTCGCGCTCGGCTGTGTGGTAGTTGGGTTCGCTTTCTTTTAGCACTCCGCCACAGAAACGGACTGGGTGCAGTTTTCCATCATGCATCTGCATCAGGGTGCTACTCAACGCCCAGTCATTGGCAAAGACCATGACATGGACGTCTTTCGCTGAGTCGAAGTGCCTTAGAATAGGCGCTGTCACCTTCCGCGTTAGCTCAGCGAATGAAGCTCTGGCGGTCGATATGTCGCTTCCACTGCCGAAATCTTCCTTGAGCTGATAAAGCACTGCTCCATACAACGCCAGGTTTTGAATGAACCGGCTGTAGTAATTGAGTGCGCCAGGGAATGCCTGCATCCCTTTTCGATGGGAATGGAAGCTCAGCGATCGCGGCCAGCTTCTTGGGATCCGCGGCAATTCCGTCAGCCGTCACTTTGTGAGACAAGAAGTCGACCATCGGCTGGACAAAGATGCTTTTGGTGAAACTCACACTGATTCTGCACTCGGCGAATCGGTTTAGCAACCGGTCGAGCGTGTTGAGGCACTCGTCGAATGCACCTCCAAAGCAAATATCGTCGACAAACGACCGTCGACCAAAGACCGGAATTAACTGTGACTCGTCTGGTTCACCCGTACTGAACATGTCATTCTCAGGGCTGTTGATGAGCTCTTGCAGCGGGTCAGACTCATCGAGAGATCGGTAGTCGGCTTCAAATTTGGTGCTTAGACTCATCGAATCGGCCCCTAGCGTTAGCCGGGATGGTCGTTGCTTTCGCTGAGCAATTTTGCTGCAGTCTCAGCGAGTCGCATCTTCCCGGCGAATGTAGCCCAGCCACCACTCGGTTGCACGTAGCCCCAGAGAGCATTGTCGATGAGTCGCTGGTAAATCATGGGCGCGTTTTTAAGCCCAAACGGCATGCGCAACCACTCGAAGTGCCCGAGAGCACACACAAACGCTGAAATTTCGCGAGCTCGTCGAGTCATCATTACGGCCCAGAATCCACTAGCAGCGTCGAGGAACAGAACCATAAGTAGCTCTCGAGTTCCGTCAGCAAGTCGTCGACCAGCGGCATTGCGTATTCCATGCTGACCGTAATTGCGTTTACCAGCTTGTAGTCGATGCAAAGCCTAATGTCGACACCGTTCTTTTCATGACAATCACGATTGGCGAGGCCCAATGGCTCTTCGAAAATGACACGAGCCCTGCCTGAAGCAGTGCTTTCAAAAGCTCATAGAGTTTGCTCAAGTTCTTCAGCGGCACTCGCCGAGCTCTTTGCTTGATGGGTTCGTGCCCTTGGACGTCAATATCGCAGACCACGCCGTATGCCGGTGGTGGAAGCGCATTTCCACTCGAGATCATGATATTTTCATGCCGTTTCAAGGTTTCGACGAGCTTCTTTTGCTGTCGGACATCGTGCGCTGGAGATATAACGTTGTCGCCTTCGTAGTCTAGTTTCGTTGATAACGATTCCGTCAGGTCAGGCAAAAGGCGAGCTCATGAGCGTAATCTGTTAGACTCTCATCGCTCGACGAGTGTTCAAACTCGGCGAGTTCTGACCCGTCTTCGAGAACGTCAGCCGTCGAGAGGTGCATCTCGAGTTCATCAGCGGCCGCGAGAACCGCAACCGAAGGTCTTCAGTTGGGTTGGGGCTCAATGGAGTATCTGATATCTCCAATTCTCCCGATTCGACGAGTCCTGGCTTCTGCAGCAGGAGTATGTCGATCTGACTGTCGTTCGCCGGGTCCACTGGTCACCCCTGTCCATTTTGGTGGAGCATCTTCGCTGATGCCCTTCGCTTTGGACAGTGGCTATCGCCGAGTCTTGCTGGTCCAATGGCAGCTGCTGCCCGTCACTCCTTTCCTTTTCGGTTATGTCGATTAGAGAATCGTCAGTTTGGTCTCCGAGATGGTCGAGGTCGTCAGGCTTCGACGAGTCTCCTTCCATGATATCAGTCTGAGGTATTTCTCCGCTAGATACACCTGTCGAATCTTCGTCGAGCTCGTCGACTTCTAGCGATTCACGAGCGTTGTCTTCCTCTGGTTGGACGGGTCTCGGTTTTATAGCCGTCGGCGTCGTGTACTGTGGCCTTTCGACAGCGGGAGGCTGTCGGCTAAGCCATTCCATATATAGCCGTTGCTCTTTCCTTAGGAGTCGGTTGTCGAGAGCGCCCTCGTAGGAAGCACTTGCCAGTCGCGATATTTCGCTGAGTTCACCCGCACATAACCATCATCCCGAGGCAGTACTCCGTGGGGCATCCATAGAACCAGGAAGTGGGCTGGACACCACGTCAGGCTCGCGGTGATGTTGTCAGCAACACCGCACGGCTCGTCCCGCAGCGTTGTGCTCGACTGTTGGTATCACCCTTGCAGTTGGCGAACCCACAGCCCATGCGTCGAGTCGCTGGGGTGTCTTCGCGTCTCAACTTGAACTGAGCGATTTCTCTCCCCATAATGTCCAATGTCTCCCGTGGGCCTCCGATCACTTCTCGACCGTACTCTGTGTCGTCAACATCCCTCGACGACTTGATTAGTGGCACCACGACTTCATCGGGCAGTTTGGCCATTGAATTGTACAAGTCCAGCCTGATACCGGCTGGTATCATGAAGTCGGTACCCAGGATCAGGTCGACTCCAGCATGATGAGGCATGATCCACACCTCGAATTCGTAAACCACTTCCCACCCCAGCGTAACTTTAACGATTGCGCGAGAGGTGGTCGCCACCTTTGACTTGGCGATTCCTGGGACATCGATCTTCATGTCATCGTTGGTCAGTCGCTTCAGTCGCAACTTCCTAGCGAATGCTTCGGTACAGCCGACACGTTTGCTCCGGTATCCAACAAGATTTTTGTCCGCTCATCATTCACAGCTCCCATCACTAGAGCTCTCATTCTCACTCGGCGATCGAATTTCCTCGATGACCACCATCCCAGTCGCTCACCAGGGAGCAACTTCCATCTCTTGGCTTGACCTATCGAAATCATCGGTCGCTGAGTTCCATCCATACTTCCAATCGCTCGGTCTTCGTCTTCATTCGACTCGCCAGCCCACAACTCTCGTCCACATCCGTTCGTCCGCTCTCTTCATCATTCTCATTCTCACTCCACTCGTCGGGCCGTTCCGCTTTCCCAACAAAAGCAAACACGTAGTTCTTCGACTGCTGGTTCTGCTGACTGTGGCAGCCCGTTGTTGTCCAACCCAGTCATGGTTGGCGAGCCCACTAGTTTAAATGGCTCGACGAGTAGATGTCCTGTCGTCCGGGACAATGGACTTGTCGACTGACGTCTTAACGAACTTGGCGAGTTTCTCGAAGCGTCGGAAGAGTTTCGCAGGCCTACTTCGTGCACTTGCTTGCAGAACTTGCAGCGTCGGCGACAAAGTGTGCATCGTGATCTGCTGCTCCGCAAGCTCCACACGGACCGTATGTCTTCCGCTCTCGGGACCCGTCTCGGCGATTAGCTTGTCCTTTGGGATTCGACGAGTTCTGCTGATATCGGTTGGAATCTCCGGTCGTATTACCGGCATCGATGTAGTCCGAGTCTTCTTCAGAGTCTTGGTTGAGAACTTCACTCGCGTCTTTCTCCATTCGACGAGTCGTAGAGGTCGGTGTTTGCCGTAGCTCGTCGAGTGTCGAGTGCTGTCCACAGGTCGTCGATCGACGCATCTGCTAGCGTAACTCGGCGACTGCTGTCTTCACCCTGTCGACCACGGCGTTCGTCCTGCTGTTTCTTGGAGTCGACTCGGCGATTTTGTTCTCCTTCTTCAACCCGTTTGGCGTCCTTACTGCGACTTATGCTCAGACGATCGCGTTGTTTCTTGCGCTTTGCACCGAGTAAGCGCTGGTTCATCACCTTCTCGACCTTCGTAATATCGCTGAGTCGTTGTGGGTACAGCAGATCCATGATGTCGTCGTCTCCGCAATTAAGCAGGAAATGTTCGACGTGGTCGGCGGCGTCAGCTCCCCTTTCTCGTACTGGATGTGAGCGGTTCACGCGTAGCCATTCAGTCGCAGCAAGAAGTCGCAGACATGTTCATTCTCCCTGCGTCTCGCTGACTAGTAGCGGGCTCGCGCCGACAGGTCGAATTGCGAGCAGTAGTACTCCAGGAAGGCTTCACTGAGGAGATTCCCCTTTCGCTGAGTCTTCTTGGGAAGTTGTCGGAACCAACCCTTAGCTGCCTTAACCAGACTCAGCGAGAATGGTTCACACCACTCATCTTGCCGTTTGCACGTTCCCTTCATCTCGTAGATGAAGCGTTTGATTTATTGTAACGCATCTTCCGACCGATAGCGATTCCCGTCAAAGGTCGTGATCTTCTCAAGCGGTGCGTGCGTCCTGATTTCCAAGACTTGTCCTCGGTCGCTTTCAGCCCCGTCGAAGCTTAGCTGACGGATGTGGTCATGTGGCGACTCATCGACATCGCGGTGCCGAGGGTAATCGTCTTCATCGCTGAGTTGGTCATCCCCTCCAGGGGCTGCAAGTGCTGCGGCGTCCGATCGGATCAATCAATCGACGGAGCTCGGCGGCTTCTTCAGCAGTGATGAAATCTGCCATCGGGCGTCGAGCTGGCTGATCGCTGGCCTTCTTCGGAGTTTGCATGTGCGAGTCGGCGAAATACGGTGTTCCTCGGTGCTCCGGAATACACCACGCTTCGTCTCGGGTGTCTTCGGCAACGGAACTTTCGCTCGGTATTCACTCGGCTCAGGAAAACGTACGGCTCAGTGACGTACGGTTGTGGTGGAGCCACTTTGGTCTCGCCGAGTTCTTCAGCTCGGCGAGCCTTGGGTAATTGTCCCTTTGGTCCACCTTGCATCCCGAACAAGTCTTTCAACTTGCGCTTCCATCTCATCAGCTCGACGCCAACCGCGTGCACACTCCGAGATGTCAGCGCTGGTTTCGAAGGCTTATGGCCGCACCGGTATCCCATCGCTCGGAGTAATATCACCGTGTCCTCGACGAGTTGGTCCATCGTTTGGCTATTGATGGGTTGACCCAATTCCTCGCTGAGTTGAGCCCACTTCGCTTGACACATGTACATCGGGGCGAACATGATGATCCACCGACTGTTGATCTTCATTTCTTCGACGAGTCGGGCCAGGACTCGGTTTGCTTTTGGTGTTTCGACATTCTTTGTCGCCTTGGGAACAAGCGGCGGTCGGTCACCCGGAGCCACGTCTTGTTGTCGTCATCGTCATCGCCGAGTTCCGCTGCAAGGTTCCGCTCGACTGGGCGAGGAGATCCCATGCGGGTCATCTGCAGCGACAACTCGTCGACTTCTTCACGGCGATCGACGACTCTCTTCACGTCGACATACCCCGTCTCTTCATCATCATACTTCTCTTCTTCTTCCTCCTCGCTTCCATGGTCTTCGTTATCGTCGACATCGTCGAACTGGACGGAGCGCGTCACCTCCGCGTCCGCGGCGGTAATGGCTCTCGCCGAGTCAGACTCATCGAGCGGCGATCCTCCGGCCGTCGCCGGGCTTGCGCCGCTCAAAATTGGCGATCCCTTGACCATCTTCTCTCACTTGTTGCTCTTAACTTGGTTGTACTTGGTACCTGTGAAAACAAAGCACACCCTAAATCACGGGTCGCGGCACCAGTTGTGGTGTTGTGATTCACAGAAAACGTCGTTAGTTCGGCTTCCACGCAACAGCACAACAATTCGCCGAGTCAGGTCGGCGGTGTTGGGCTTGCGCAGGGTTCCCTGGTTCCCTTTGCGGTTCGCCCCACCCGGGGTTCAGTTGAGTGTTGTTCCCGACGGGTACCAAGCTCCAAACTCTCCAGAGACTCGCCTGAGCGGGGCAGTCTCCGTGCTAAACCCTGTTCCCTCCACCAAATGATGGACGGCAGCGCGCGAGCGCTTTTACAGGTCACCAGGCGCAGATTATGCTCATCTAGGAGGTTATGGTGTCCTGGGTTGTGCAGACCCACCGACTCGTCGAATCGACGAGACTTGTCTTCGCTTGGCAGCGAGAAGTGCCCACCCCGGGCCGACCTTGATCTCTTGGCGCTACCAGACGGCTCCTACAAGCTATATCTATCGGAGAACGACGGCAGACATAATCCAGCCCACGCAGGGACGTACCGGAAAAGTGTACGCTGTTCTTGGACTTAGAAGATTCTGCTCTGATTGTTATCTCTATGTCTTTGGAGAGTCCTTCGGGCTCTTCCTATGTTCTTCTATCGCTCCTATACAAATATCTAATGAAATGGAGTCGTTACAGATCTCCCTGCAACTCTTCGCTCAGCTCTGTCCCTTGGTGTCGAGCAGTTTACCTACTCTTCGCTCAGATCCTGATTTATCCCCCGTTGGTATATCTCCCTCGAGACATATTCTCGCCAAGTCGACTTTCGCCGAGTCGATTATCACCGAGTTGATTATCGCCGAGTCGATTATCGCTGAGTCCGTCCATCGCTGAGTCCGTCCTTCGCTGAGTCCATTATCGCTGACTCTGTCCATCGCTGAGTCCGTCCTTCGCTGAGTCCAACTTAGGCGTCCCTAGTGTAGGGTCACCAAAAAACTGGATTTCCCTACACCACACTTACTACTCATTCGAACTAACGCATATTGAAAGCATTCGATATACCATTCAGAAGCTCGGTTTTGCTAGGTCATCGTCAATATGCGGCATTCTCTAACTTCCTAATTTAAACCAAACACAACCCAACGTATAGTTTATAAAATTTGAGTTAGTTTCTCAACCACAATGGTGGCCTCCCTTGATGCGGAGTTTGCTACGCTGTGAACCGGTATTTAGAATATTACACTACTGTAGCAAAACAAAAATTACTCGGCAAAACAGTCTGCTGGATACTATTGGGCGGACGCCCGTGAAGGACATTGTCATCTTTTTCCAGTCCTTTGTCAACCCTTTTCAAGTCCTCCAGACCTCCACCGGTGTGACGGGGGTCACACAAGCACCTTGTTTGAGGAAGCGTAGCTTCTAGAGTATACAAACTCTTAGTGAACGGCAGTTCACAAGCTCCTGGTCTGCGGGAGCTGAGTGGCTAGAATAGCGTAGTTTAAAGACTGAGTGTATTTATAGGTGTACCTGAAATTGGCCTGTTATACAATTTCTAAGTAACCTATAGTTTGTCCTATATGTAATATGAACTGTTGGCTGTGGTACGTCGGTGACGTGGCCCTGGTGTGTCCCACACCAAAAGTGACGTGGAGTCGATGTGTATCCATCTTAGAAGCAGCCCCGCTACATCCTCCCCCACTTAGGCTAAGACTGTACCAGCCAATCGGGAGCGAGACGAGGTTTCTCAACATTTCCCGCGGTCGAATTTAATCGACAGTTGAGCGCCACGGTTGGCTGCTCTTTCGGGGTGCTTGGCATTTCCCAAGTACTCCCTGGCCTCCACATCGGCCAGTGCAACATGCCCTCAAAGAAGACACGCCACGGTGCGAAAGCACCTAGTAAGACTAAGACCTCGCGGTCGAAGTCTAACCCGGCCAAGCCTCACGGTAAGGCCTCTGCCCTCGATGAGGCCGTCAAGGCGGCCACTGGGCTGTGGGATAACCACGACGAAGTCGATCGCGATCAACGTCGCCTGATGACCAACCGAATCCTCGGTTCGTCTATAAGGACCACAGTCCTGTCGGCTCCATCGACGCTGAGCTTAACGCTCTGGTCAGTTACTCTGGCGATGAGGCTGACCTAGACGACGCTCCGTCGTCGCCTATGGGTATTGAGCGCAGGGAGGACGACGAGTCCAAACCTGCTGCTGCTGTTTGTGCTGACGCACAGGCGAAAGCCGCCGCGGACGGCGCTGGTGATGGCGTCGTCGAAGAGGCTTCGCCTCCCAAGAACCTGACTCTGTTGGAGGGTCAGGAGCGCGCGTGTCATTCTGGACGAGCGCGCCACGACCAAGAAGCGTGCTGCTTCTCAGTCACCTCTCAAGAGGTGACCAAGGCGGAGAAAGAACGGCCGTTGTTCGAGTCTTCGTCCAATTCCGAAGAAGAGGACGGGCAAGTTCACGCCCGAGATTGTCGTCAATGCTCTTGATGAACAACAGGAGCGCCTTGCGGCTGCTCGCCTGCGGGGTGCTTTGCGCGCCGAGTCTCCGTATTTGAAGGGCCCGATGTGAACACAGGATCTCCGTTGTTCTTGGAGCAGCTCGTGGCACCGCGCGGCCTTATCGGAGGGTGAACCTCCAAGGGCGCTTTCGAGCGGGCTTTGGTGATGGTCCACCCGTTGTTTTACAACAACTTAGAGGCTGCCAGATGCATGTTGTTGGCACCGCACCGAGCCCCGCTCAAGGATTTCACTAGCCTTCGCAAGAAGGCTGAGAACAAAGGTGGGCTTATGCCCGTTTGGGGTTATCCCTGGGTCCGACCCCGAACACTTCGACGAGTGCTCAGGCTGAGGATCTCTTCTGGAAGTGGCTCTTCCTTCGGTGTTTCGCCCTCAGGAGATCGACCGCCTCCGGGGCGAACAGAGTATGTCCGCCATTATCGATCAGCGTGACTTTCGCATCGAGTTCGCTCATCTGATCAGTAAGCGTCAGCTTACAAGTCAAATGGAGGAGCTCCGGCGTAAAGCCATGATCAGCGCTCACGACGAGCGCGAATATAGCGTTGCGGCTGCTGTCGCTATACCACCGCATTCGGCCAAGAAGGCCAGGACTACTTACGAAGCAGCCGGCGAGTCTGTTTCCAGATCCCGACAGCCTTCGGGCAGTCAACCTGGAGCCGTTCAATCGGCTCCCATGAGTTCTGTGACGAGGGTAACCCCGCCACTTTACCAAGAGTTGGCGCTTCCCTGGGCGGCGCCTCTCGCGGAGAACTCGCTCAACGTGGTAGTCTCCCATTACGGTCAAGGAGCGCCGGCGGAGGCCTCGCACGCGTTTGAGAACGAGGCTCCGGCGCGACAGGAGGCGCCTCAATCCGTAATGGATCCAGGGACGCGTTCGGGCTTGTCCAGCAGGATGAGATCCGAGAACTTCGCGACCGGGTGTACTCTTTGAGATCGCTTTGGGTCTTCGTCCCAGGGGACAGGCTGCTGCGCAGTCCGGAAAGTGCGGGGCTCTTGAGACCCTGCAAGTTTCCTTGGCAGATCTGCGCCACGAAGTTGGCGACATTCACGAGCGAGTGGATCGCCGGATGACCGAGCTTGATCGTGACAATCTCCGCGGGGAGATTGCCGAGCTCCGACGCGAGTTGAACTCGCGTCTCCCTCGGGAGACTCATTCTCGGTCTCCGGCTCAGTCCCAGCCTCAACCGCAGGCTTATGTGTACGCGCAGCCTTACCAATACGGCCCGTATGCGTACGGCCCTTCATGTGGTGGGAGTCCGTCGTACCCGCAGCCGATGTACGACCAGGCCTCTTTTCAGCGGCCGTATTCTTCGTCGTTGGCCCCACCAACTGAGACCTCGCCTCGATTCGTGGAGGTGACGTCGCCCTTGCGGGGACCGCCTCCTCTTCCGTATGAAGGCCGTCGCCTTGAGGATCGTGAAACCTCTTCAGACGACCCACATAGAAAGTCGGGTGGGTCGTCATCGACTTAGGCACGTTGATCGTGTAGGCCGCACCGTACCTGGCCAGGACCGTGAAAGGTCCAATGAAGCGGTGCTTCAGCTTGTTGCTACCAACGGAGCTTACCAGATTTAGGGTAAGTTCCTAGTGTCAAATGGGACTAAGTCACCCACATTAAACACGTTAATGTTTCCTCTTCCATGTTTGTCAGAGTACTCCTTTGTTTATCTTGGGCGGTAGCCATAGCATCCCTAACCCGGCTTATGATATTAAGCCTGTCATCGACAAAGGTCTTTAATTGCTTTCGCAATGCGACCGGTGTCACGTCAGACACTTGGGAGGAAAGAGCTTTCCGAGCCTCTCCCCACTTACGATGGAAGTCGCAGAGCTTCCCCGCAGTGTCACTGGCACTTGGGGCTGCCGTAGCCCGTTCAGGTAGAACGGGAAAACCCGGTCGATGCGTGAACCGCGTTGTTGAGTGCAAACTCAACCATAGGCAGGCGGTCCGACCAAGTGCCCGGAGAGTCCGCACAGACACTCCGAAGCGTGTCTTCGAGGACGCGGTTAACCCGCTCCGTCTAGCCATCCGTTTGTGGATGGTCCGCGGTGGACATCAGAAGTCTGGTTCCGAGTAATTGGAACAGGGTCTTCCAGAACCTGGCCGTAAAGCGCGGGTCTCGATCAGAGACAATGGTCTCTGGGAGACCGTGATAGCGGAACACGCCATCGAGGAACAGCTTTGCAGTCTGTTCCCCTGTCACCGTATCGGGGACTGGAGCGAGATGCACCATCTTGCTCAGTCGGCAGACAAACACCAGGATACCGGTGTTGCCTCTGGCGTCAGCCGGCAGTCCGAAGACGAAGTCAAGGCTCATTGACTTCCAGCAGTCCGCCGGGACAGGCACACTCTGATGAGGAGTCGAAGCGTGGCCCGAGGGCTTCACACGCTGACATCTTTCACATGTTTTGACGTACGTGGCGACCCACTTGTACATGTGGGCCCACCAGAAGTGCATTGACACGGAGAGGAACGTCTTCTCCCGGCCAAGGTGGCCACCTGAAGGCGTGTCGTGCGCCTCCAGAAGTATGTCATACTTCAGATCTTCGTCGTTCGCCACGACTACCCGCAGTGCGCTATATAGCTCACAGCCGGCCATGTTGTTTAACAACACATCCTTTCGAGGATGGGTGTCTGGGCCGGCACCGTTGCGCTGTTCAGCTTGTTATAGACGTGAACCACACGCCACTTCCCGTTCGGCTTGCGAACGCAGAATGTGGGCGTCGAGTGCGGAGACTTTGATTCTCGCACCATGCCTGCCTTCGCCTTGGCGGCAAAGGAGGCATCAATGACCTCGCACTGCTCACGGGGCAGGGGCCACTGCCTGGTGACGCAGTATTTGGTGCCAGGCACAAGGTCAATCTCGTGCCTCACTCCTCGGTCCGCAGTCGGTCCGGAGGGAGTTGGGATGGTGGGTCCTTCGACACCACATCCGAGAATTCCCGGACCAAGGCGTAGGCCGTATCATTCGGGTTCTTGAGAATCTCAGAGCCCAAGCGCGTTGCGCGCTGCTTCCTGAACTCCTCCAGGACGTCCTCGTCCATTACAGAGGAAGAGTTCGCTTCTTCAGGAGTGGACTCCGGTCGTAGGAGTACCATCTCCGAGATCCCGCTGGCCTTTAGATCGGCCAAAAAGTCGCTCATCGACATTTCTTTGTGATTCAGAAGCTCTGGCGTCTCTGGCAGGGTCTCTAGTTGCACCGACCCTGACTTGACCTTGCGGTCAGTCTCGCCGTCGAAGATATGATAGCGTTCTTCTGGCGGCGACGCCGAGGAGCCACCACCGACTCCAAGCTTCGCCCCGAAGCTTCGGTCTTGACATCTTGTCGAGACACTTGGCGTGGTACTCTGTTAGCCACCGCCGTCTTTTGGCATGGTTCTTCGTTACCCACTGCCTTATCTTGCCTCGGCACAGCGCCTAGGGTCTGTACTGACCCATGTGGAACTCCGTTACCCACACTAGAGGCGCCGCTGGCGACCTCCGCGCTGACCACGGTCTCGACCTCTTTGGTCTCACGTGGGCTTGTTCCCTCTCGTAGACGGGCTTCGTCCTTCGCGGACTTCGTTGATGTCCATACGGCGCAACAACTTGGTGCGCTGGAAGATGCTGGCGTTGCATCTTCCCTCGCGGGTCTGGATTTACCCAAGACCCATGGGCTTGCTGCAAGTTCGTTAGCAGCAGAGGCCTCCGTGGTATTCCATCGGCGTCCATTAGGGCCTCGGGTTCGGACAGAGGTGGGCAAACTACTCACCAAGGCTCTGTCAGAAGCCGCAGGCCGGCTAGATCAATGGCTTTGCCGCACCAGTCAATCCAGGGCTCATGCTTTTCGAGCCATGGCATGCCCAGGATCAAGTCATACTTGTCCATGTCAAGAACGAGGAATCGTTCAGTCGAGTCGAAGTCTTCGAACTTGACTCCAAGATCCATAAGGACCTTAGGTACTTCTACCACAGATCCGTTGGCAAGTCTGACTGAGACTTGCCCGTTGCCTTTGCTCGCTTGCAGAGCATCGTCGTATCTGTCCCCATTCCGGGCGACCGACTGGCGGCGTGCAAAGTTCTTGGACGCCCCAGAATCAATCAGAATTATTAAGGGATGATTGTATCCCGTACCCTTGCGTGTACTACAAGCAGCCCTCCACTGCCCTTCTTCGCTTCGAGAGTACAGAGACCCTCAGGCGTTAAACCTCCATGGTGCGCGCCACCCGCACACCTCTCATGAAAGCTTAGTCTTTCCCCAGCAGGGCGCCCCGCCCCTACTGGTTGCCTGCATTCTCCTGGTCTTGGGATCGCGGCCTCTGCCAGCGACCCTTGGGACCAGAAGGGCGAGGAGGGAAACGCCTCCTTTGTCCACCCGCGGGACAGGCACGTTTCATGTGCCTGATCTTGCCGCAGCCGAAGCAACGTATGTCGTTCTGCTCGGCCAGGCCCAAGTCCATAGGAACAGGACCTCCGCCAGTTCCTTGGCCGGCGCCCGTGGATGAAGAGTGCCAAGCAGACACAGGAGTGCGAGCCTGTTTGTGGCTGTACTCCTCTTGGAGAGCGACCTGAACGGCCGCTTCCATGGTGTTGGCCTGCACGCGGAATAGTTGTGTGCATGCGGGACCAACTCTCAGACCGTCCATGAACACGGCAACCTTGATGTGTTCAGGTAGGAGGTTCCCCACCAGAGACGCCGCGAGCACTCGCATCTCCTTGATGTACTCGTGTAGCTCACGCTTCACCTGCTTACAGACGAGGAAGCGAGAGCGCTGGCGATTCTCATAGTTCGCCGGTAGACATGCGGCTCTAAGCTGTTCACACAGCTGGGCCCATGATGTGAAACATCCAGGGGTTGTCGCTTCGCGCGTATACGCCCAAGTCTTGGCTCGGCCACCGAGATTGGAGAGCGCGAAAGCGACTCGAAGTTGCTCGGACGAGAGAAGGCTGCGTCCATGACCAGCTCGACTTCTCGCGTCCAGAAGTGAAGGTTTTCGCCTTCCTTCCCGTCATATGACTGAACCTTCAGTCTGAACGGCTTGGGCTGCATCGGCCTTGGCTCCGATGGCCGGGCCTGCAGGTCGCCCTGCACATGGGCGATGAGCCCTTGTTCATAAGCGTCGAACGCACTCACTCATTCGACCTGTTCGACATGTGTTGACATAACCAAGCTCTGCAAGGAATCTCTTCCGAAGATGCCTGCCATCTTCCGGACCGACTCGAACTGCGAGTCGGTCAAGTGAGGAAACTCAGTGCGATCCATGTTGGCTCACTTCTTGAGACCACAGAGGATCAGGTAGTTCAATCTACCCGCGTAGGTGTAGGATTGGCTACAAGTGCTACCAAGTGTGACGGGGTCACACAAGCACCTTGTTTGAGGAAGCGTAGCTTCAAGAGTATACAAACTCTTAGTGAACGGCAGTTCACAAGCTCCTGGTCTGCGGGAGCTGAGTGGCTAGAATAGCGTAGTTTAAAGACTGAGTGTATTTATAGGTGTACGTGAAATTGGCCTGTTATACAATTTCTAAGTAACCTATAGTTTGTCCTATATGTAATATGAACTGTTGGCTGTGGTACGTCGGTGACGTGGCCCTGGTGTGTCCCACACCATAAGTGACGTGGAGTCGATGGATACACATCGACTGTGTAGCCCCGCTACAACCGGCGTCTTCCTGCCCAATAGTATACTGCTTCTTCTTGGCCGTAAAGTTCTTCTGCCGTTCACCGCGGCCTCGATACATCAACATTGGGTTAAAGTCCCACTGTGGGACTCCCACATAGATATTGGGCTTCGTCGCCCCCAGCGACTTTCGTGGCTATAATATAGATCGCTGGAAACTATATTATAGTTTCTAGGTATACACATAATAATATTATGTGTTTACCAAAGAGTCTTTAAAACCGAAAACCGAAACCGAATCTATTGAGTTGTGCTGCACCTTTGCATTGAACGATTAATCTCTACCAATGCGGCTTAGCCTTAGCTAGCCTAAGGCGCCAGTGGCGGGTCCTACCGGTAAACGCAAGAAGAAGCGAGAAACAGAGCTGAACGAACGCCGCTCGGGAATCAGTTCGATCGGAGATTGCGGCTCTGCGTGGGGATCGACTCGGAGAAAGTGTCGATCACCAAGTCGTCGTCAGTGGCTCCCATCGACCCCGTCGTGTCGGAAGTCGTAGTGGTCACGCCCGTGCTGTCAGTGGCTTCGTCCGACACCACCTGCTGCTGGGCGGTATTCTCCTCTGCCTGGGTCGCCTCGGGGTGGCGACACTCGGGTACGGAGCAGACGTCACGACATAGGCCGTCGATTCTTCGTTCTGGTAGTAGGCAGCTTCCGTCACGGCAGGAGTTGGGACTGCTGTTTCCGGGACCAAGGTGAGGTCTGGGCACGGGGTATCCACTGCCGTTTTCGTCGGAGCCGGGGTGGGTGCGACTGTGTCTGGGATAAAGGTCAAGGGAAAATCCACGGCAGTCTCCGTCGCGATTGGAGTGTACGGGGTCGACTCCTCTTTTGCGGTGCATCCGTTTCCGGAACCAGAGTGAACACCGGGCATGGAGTCGTCGGTCCCGGCGTAGGGGCGGTGGTCACCTCAGTTGGAGTGTACGGGGTCGACTCCTCTTTTTGCGGAGCATCCGTTTCCGGAACCAGGGTGAACACCGGGCACGGGGTCGTCGGTGCCGGCGTAGGGGTCACCTCGGTCTGTGGTGCAAAACTAAGGGGGATGTCAACGGCAGTCTCCGTAGCTATTGGAGTGTACGGGGTGGACTCTTCTTTCTGCGGAGCATCCGTCTCCGGTACTAACGTGAAAACCGGGCATGGGGTCGTCGGCGCTGGAGTGTACGTAGCAGTGGTCGGGACGTATTCGCCCGACTCTTCCTCCTGTACAGGAGTCGGCGTCGTGGGGGCTTCAGAAACAGTCTCCGTTGTGGGAGCTTCAGTAATCGTCTCCGTTTTAGGCATAGACTCCTCGTACTGCGTGGCCTCAGTCGTACTAGGAGCTGGTGGCTCTGTCACCACCTCCGTATCGGGGCCAGGCGTCGGCAGCTCTGGGCAGGGCGTCTCAGTTGGCGTGGGTGTCGTTGGAGCTTCAGTTATTGTCTCGGGAGTAGGCATTTCAGGACATGGAGTCTCAATCGGGGTCACAGCCGGCGTTTCCGGCACATATATTTCAGATTCCTCCTGTACTGGAGGCGCGGTGGTTGGAGCTTCGGTCACAGCCTCCGTTTCGGTCTCTGGGAAAGGAGTAGATTTCACATATACTGTCGCTTCCGTTGCAGTCGGGGTAAGAACCAGCTCCTCCTCTTGCACAGGAGTTGCTGTCACTGCTTCTGTTCCAGGAGCCGGGGTCTCGACGGTCTGCTGATAGACGGCCGCTTCCGTCACTACTACAGGGGCCGAGTAATCTGGGAGGCTGTAGCCCCCAGCGCTCACGACGCACGCGTGGGACGCACAGATAGCGACCAGCGCGACGAGGTACTTGACAGGCAGCATGAAGGTTGGATCTTGGAGAGAGCGTGGGTAGGTCCTTTGAGGCAAAAGGAAGAATGTGAAGCTGAAGGCGGGACGAGACATGGGACCGACCAAGTAGGAGTTTCCTTCGCGCAGCCGTTATCGGTATCGGCGGTTGAGCGAATGGTCAAGGAAAGGCGACTGTTGGCTCGACAGGCTTGCGCTGCAAGTTGCAGCGCACGAACGTATGGAGGGTGCGCCTAACGGCCCCAAAAGGAAAGTCTCGATTGTACCCGCTTCAACGTCTTCAATTGCCGATTGGACAATTAGATCGCCAAAAATCTGGAGCCTAAACTGTTCTCTGGGTTTTCTATCCAGAGGAGGTCTGAATCCTTGTATTTCTGATACCTTTCGTAATACGATTTGAATACTTCAACAAATAAGCTTTAAAACCCTGCTGTATTTAATAGCCTGATCGACTATTATGTTATTTGTGGGTGGTTGACCCATCCGCAGAAGATTAGGCCAATGTACCTCTATGATATGATATCACTTATAATCTTATTTTACCTGCAGCAGATGATTTATCCAGACCGTTCGAGCAACATCTTGGATGATTTTTCTTCGAGCAACACACTATGGTGTAGATGAATTCCATACGTCTACAGATATCGAAGCGCGTGTCCATTAAATAGAAAAATGATGACACCACATCATGTTGGTTATTGTCCGGCATTCATTCATACAGTGTAGGTGTAGTAAGAATATGCGTGCGTCGTTGCATTGCCTCGCTTCCATGCAAGACTACGTACAAAATCTAAAATCGCATAATTCACGGAAAATTATTCGTGTAGTGAACTATCTTGGCCAACAAAATTTAGGGAAATTATTACGCCCGGTGGTCTATGGACACTTCAAGTACATGGTGAGAAAGTTACACGCATTGGGAGGGGTTTCGTTTGAGTAAATACGCAGGCATGATTCGTATAGTTACAAGTAGCAACCGTTTAATATGAGCTAGATCGATGAATTTAGTATTCCTTCAACCAACATGTTGATACATGTAGTTCGAAGTACAGCTTATTTTTCGCCTTCATTTGAGTATCGTTCCTATCACTATCTCCTAATCAATACTTCGAAGTACAATCCAAAAATGGCGTACATGAATATGAAGTGAATTTTGCACAACGAATTCCAATCCATTTTTCTATAAACGCTCACTTTGAAACTGAGTTTGTTGAGCTCAAAGTAAAATCTAGAGCTGTTCCGTGCGAAGTCGCGGCTTTGCATTAGACGGTTTAACTTTAACTTAAATATTAATAAGACCCTCCTCATGGAGTGCGCACACAAAAGTCCAAGCGAACGTCATTGATAAGTATAATACTAGTATCACACTATTTCCCCCAACACTTTTTGCCAATTGGTCAAAGATTCTAAATCGCACATAGCCGCCCATCTCCGACGACGGGAATTGCACTCCAAACTTCATACAAAATAGAGAGTCAATCAATGGACCTGACTGCGGACTCGTTCGGCGGCTCGCGCGCGGCCGCCTGCTGGGCCTCGAGCTGTCTGCTGTTGCTGGGGATTCTGCGCACGTTGCTGCTGCACGCCACACGCGACTTCTCGGTGCTGGCCCAACTGCTGCTGCTCCAGCTCATGCTGCAGGCGGCGGCCTCCTGCAACTCAAAACGCGTCCGACTGCGGTGGCTTGAGCCGCAACGGACAATTTTAGACGCGGCGCGACGGCTCGCGCAACTCTACGTGACGGTGCAAGCGCTGCGGCACTTCGGCCTGCTCTTTGCCTTCCTGCTGCAACACACGGGGCTGCTGCTACAGCAACTCAAGACCAAGGACACGCAGAGCTCGTTGTTGCTGCTGCTGGGCTACGTGCTGGTGGCGGGCGTCAACGCAGACGAGTATGGCTCGTTACTGCATGCGCTGCTGCTGCTGGGGGCGGCGCTGGGACTGCAACTGGCTGCCGAGTCGTCCGTTCTGAGAGCTGCAGCTGCAGACAGCGACGGACTCGTGTCCATTGCGGGGGCCATGGTCGTTGCCTGGGTGCTGGCTTATCTCACACCGGAGAGCGTAGCGCACGCGCAGCAGGTCGTAAACGACCGAGCGAGCTCCGATGGCGGCGTCATCAGCACGTCGACGTGGACGTTTTACCTGATGGCCGCTGCTGTGGGTCAGTCCGCGGCTGGCCACTTTAAGAGGAAACTGCGAGCGCTATCGTCCATGGACCACGCGAAGACGCAGCTGGTTTGCATGTCGACGGGGATGCTGCTGGCGGTGGCTGTAGCAGGGTGGGAACGCGACTGGCTGCGTGCGGCTTTTAGCGCGGCAGCCTGCGGGTTGATTCTGTACGTTCTGGTGGATCGGTGGAGGCGTGTTGGGGCTTCGAGTGCGAACAGTGAAATGTATTTGGACACGTACAGATCAGGTGCAGAATATGGTGTGCAGACTGGCGTGCTGTCTGCTGCAACACACGTTCTTGGCGTGTTGTGGGCGCAACGTGCCTCACGCCAGATGCTGATCTTCCTGTCGATTAACGTTGCATTCATGTTCGTGGAGCTGGCTGTTGGCTTGTACACGAACTCGCTGGGGCTGATGGGCGACGCGGGGCACATGCTGTTTGACAATAGTGCGCTTGTGATCGGCCTCGCCGCGTCCTACATTGGCCAATTACCACCCGACGGGAAGTTTACCTACGGATACGGTCGTGTGGAGGTCCTATCGGGCTTCTTGAACTCGCTTTTGCTTCTCGTGGTGTCGTTCCACCTGCTGACTGAAGCTGCGTCGCGCTTCATGGACCCGCCAGAAGTTACAACAGATCATTTGCTGCTCACATCGACGGTTGGTCTGGTTGTGAACCTGGTTGGTCTGTTCTTCTTCCATGACCACGTCCATGGTCACAGTCACGGCGGTGATGCGGCACATTCGGGAGGCTGTGGTAGTGGCCACGGACACAGTCATGGCAGTAGCCACCACCAAGCTCATGGTGAAGATGCTTCTGAAGACGGTCATCACGGGGAAACAGTAACATGTATGGTGTGTACCTCCACGTGCTAGCTGACACGCTGGGCAGTGTGGGTGTAATTATTTCGTCTGTGTTGATACAGTCATACCAGTGGCACGTGGCTGACTCGGCATCCTCGGCATTAATCTCCTTGCTGATTTTGGGCAGCACACTACCTCTGCTGCGTGATACGGCTCATCAATTACTACAGGGTGCTCCACAGGAGCTGGAAAGCAACGTAAATGTGGCTTTACAAAATGTGCAAACAATGGTGCCTGGAGTTGAACGTGTTGCTCAGTGGAATATCTGGCATCATGCGGGTGACCTGTGTGTAGCCACATTACACCTCGAGGTTGCATCTTCTGCTGATGAGCAGCGAGTGCTTCAGCAGACCCGCGAAATCTTCCGGCGCCACGCACGGCTCGACAAATTTCTGTCAGTACAGATTTCAAAACCTGAAGTGATTGCCACGACAAGGCTGGGAGGTCTGGGTTCTGAACAGTCTACGATTATGAATGGCTGCACTGCAGGCCACAGCCACGAGCATGGACACATTCACAGTCATGGGCACGATAACGGTCACAGTCATAACCACAGTCACGGGGTGGAGCATCTGCTAGAACGAGAATCCCATTCTGCATTTCCGATACACTACCAACATCCCGTGACTACTGCGATGAGTACTCACGAGAATCCGGCGAGTGATGATTCGCTTTATGTCACCTCGCCAGAACTTCTCATGAAACCGCATAACGCTCATGATCACAACCATGATCACGGACTCCAATACCATTCAGCCTCCACCATGGTCCCGCCGCCAGCTTCTTTCCCCCAGCAGCAGCGTCAACAACAACAGATCAGCGACACTGACTTTTCAGAAGCCCAACGCTGGTAGCCGCTGACCTGATAATACGCAACCCGCATTATCAACCAGTTTTGTAAGCAATTAAACATGCGGTGTCTTGAAGCTGTCCGTGTGGATCATCATCGTTGGTACCACCAAATCAACATGTTCAACGTGGTAAGGCGCTATTTTCAGGGGGTACAAACAGTTGTCGTGCATTCATGGCGCCTATTCTGGTCGCTTGTGACGCTTCTCAATGCTTGCTGTGAGCAAGATGGCCGAAGATCGAGCCAGCCGATTCTTTTCGGATGCGTCTGCGTCAGTTCTACTTGTCGATACACGGGCGTCCCAGTCGCTAGAGCCCATTAGTCTGCCGGTGAAGCTACGAGATCGAATCGATCGTGCACAGCGTCGAGCTGCCGCAGCCAAGGACGGGGTCTCAATTTTCACGACGGATTCAAAGGACTCGGCGGTCTCTGGTCCAGCAGGGACATTGGCGAGACGAATCAACTCGCCTCCAGCGGCTGAGACTTCAACAAAGGCAGCTTTAGGTGGCGTGGGGGAGCTGCAACGCGCCTCGACCGCTAGCGCCGTAAATGACAGTCCAGGCGAGAAGATGCACCTGCCTGACGTCGTGCTTAGCCACAAAATGAGAGATTTTGAAGCGCGCGCGAACAATGGGGCGGCGTGGCTCTCTTTTCGATGGAGCCAGCCGACCGTAGTCTGCAGCGACTGTCACTTGAGGACCGCGAACGGGTGATGCTAGCAATGCAGAGCAAGATCCGGCAAATTGCCAACGACGTGGACGCAAATTTCACCCGCATCACCAAAGCGCTTGATGCGAAAGGCATTTTTGACTCGAGTGCCAATTTTCAGCGCGCACAGACCCTCTGCTTGGTTGACTTGCAGCGCCGTTGTAAGCTAGATCGGCTTCGAGATGAAGCTATGCGCGAGGTACTGCACCTCCCAACTCAATCGCCCGCGGCCAAGAATCGCGGTGAAAAGGCGGTTATCTCCCATAAGCTTAGTCAGCTATTGAAGCCACGTGAGACTCAGGCTCTCGCAGCAATGAACACAATGACGTCTATCCGGAGGAAGCGCAAGCCAGCCTGTGCTTCGAAGCTCCCTGCACTCCGTCGTGGGGGTGATAGTCTCAACAAGAATAATCAGCCTGAGACCTCTTCTTCGTCATCTTCGTGCAAACAAGGCATTGACAATAGAAGTCCGAGGCGAATGGCTTCGCGCCGCGGTGGTCTGGCACCGCCTTCCACCACAAGTCAGTCCATGGGACGAGATGATTTTGGATTCAGTGGCGCCGTTGTTACTACAAGTGCTAGTGAGGGAGACATATTTGCACGGCATCCCCACGTGGCACAGGTACTGCAGCTCTTGGCTGTAGGCGCGATCTCTAACACCAAGAAGTCTACCAACGTGAACGTCAATACCGCTGAAGCAGATATGGAACAAATGGGTTTGCTCGACCCAGTCGACGAGTGGATGCAGCGCTCAGCCAGTTATCAAGCAGTAGGCGCCCGAGCTGCTGAAGCTCTTCGTCAGTGCAGTGAGCGTCAACGATGGGATACACTAGGGCACTTTAGGCCTAATTGTGTGAACGTTGGCAGTATTCCTCCAGCGCTTCGATTGCACTTAAACTACCAGCACTCTTCTTGGGTAAAAAGTGGGGCTACATCGAGAATCGACGACGGCTACGAAGCTGGTGATGCGGGGGCCGTCGTAAAGGTAGCAACAATCAGCATCAGCGAGACAAAGAAGTATATGCCGAGCAACAAACCCGTATCCGTGAACGCCTTCGTGAAACTGAAAAACGAACCCGTACAGCAGCGGCAGCAGTGTGGTCGGTTGGGACTTCTGGAAGAGCCCGCCGAGTTTTAACTGCCCCAACGAAAATAATGACAGGAACCAGCTCGGCTGTATCTCTATCAACCAGTGGAATGCCTCCTTCTCGAGGAAACGAACAATCACATCTGCAATTTGGAGCCCCATCTTCTACGCTGATAATATCAGCGTCAGAACCAACTCTGTCGGTCTCGATGCCGATGAGAGCACCCCCTGAAGCGAAGTCTTCCTCGCCACAGAGGCACTCTCGCCTGGGTTCTCGTGCTCGAGTATCCGTGCTGGAGCAGAAACTCATGGATAATCCGTCCCAACCAATCTCGAGACACGGGCGACGAAAAGAATCTCGTATCGGTGCACCACATGCCGAGTTGGGCAGGAATTCGATTGGCCGCCATTCTGAAGCACGGATAACTTATCGGAAATATTCAGCCCAGACGTGGGCCTGGCACTTACCACCGGGTACCAATTCTCCCAACGTGGTTGACACAATTGACGAGGAAGAAGAGGAAGCTAACGACCATTTCGATGAGGGGTGCGATCAAGGTGATCGGGGTGACAGCGAAGAATGCCAAGAAGGGAAGACGCGACAGAATTTACCGATAGTGACTTGGAAAGTATGGACAGCAGTCGAACCTCTTTCTCGGCACGAAGCACCATCAGCATGGTGTCAATAAAGAGGCGGGTCAGTAGTGGAAACAGAAGACATGGCAATATCCAAAGGCCGATGACTGTCCAGCGCCGGCCAAGCCGTGGTCCTGGAGGTCGTTCCGCTGGAAACACCTTGACAGGTCATGCCCTAAGTCTCCACGCTCGTCTGGAAGTGATCTGGCGGGTACTGCAGTTCCCTTTCTCGAACAAACTCTCGATGCTGGAACGGCTATCAACCCTACAAGACGCTGATGCATTTTTGTCAGCTGTGGAGCATTGGGAACGGGTGACACCTCTCGTTGCTATTCGCCACCGCATGAAGCTTGCTCTTTTTGGGTTCGCAGAGCGTGGCGAGCTGCGGCCCAACGAGTGGCTCACTCCGTCCGAGTGTGCACTTGTAGCTTCGCTGCCAAAACCATCGAGTGGGTTGGAACCTAGCACCGAGATGTTGCCAGTCCTCAAAACCTCGACACACGAGTTTGACTCCATGTCTCCATCCGCATTCGTCGACTGGGTAAGTATCGTCTCTATGGTGTTTGTTTCTTCATGGTAATCTGATAGTGCAATGTTGTAGATTCGGAGCCACATTGATGCGGTAACGATGCAGACGCAAAAGCTGGCGAGTGAACTGAAAGCTCACACAGACGATGAGCTTCAGTTCCAAGGCCAATCGTACCCAAGCCGTGGATAGCTACATGAAGCTAGCTAACTACAGATGTTGAAACGAAAAGGTAGGCATAGCACGGAATATAAGCACGATGGAAATGTGTGATTAAGGGAAGTGCGCGCCCGGACACGTTGCTTTTCTTTTCTTGTCACAGCAACTCCCTTTCCAAAGAGCTGATGTTGTTGTACATGTAGGTCAAACGAGTTCCAAAAAGGGTAACAACTGCAAATCGTGGTCTTCTTACTTGTTTGCCTCACTCTTCTCACTCGGCGTCGACATCGAGGTGTCTTGTTGGTCTGCCCACGCTTGGATCGCAGCTAGTAGTGCCCCGACACCTGGTAACGCGCAAAGGTAAAAAGCGTTAGAGTACGTGCCGCAATGCTTTCGCTTAGAGGCCTTTGTAATACATCTCGCATAACTTACCATCACCGAAAGCGAGCTTGGTGGCACCTGCACTAGGGTCCAAACCGAAATTGGCCATCACGGCGTTGAAGTTGCCGGTCTGAAGAGCGCTCACGAGGGAACGGATGTTTTGGCGCAGCTGGGGGGACCTCAACTACGATAAACGATAAACAAGGTTCGAATCAGCATCAGGCAGTATCAATGATGTCAAAATCTAACCCACCGTAGCGCGAAGCTCTGTCGGTGTTTGAGAGCCTTCTGGTAAGTGAGGAAGCAGTGCTTCAATGCATGCTGGGTCGTCAAGGATACTGTTCATGCTGTCAGCGCTTAGCAGCTTGGTCAAGGACACTGGTTTTGGTTGCTGTTCAAATTCAAGAAGGACATCACAACAAGCGTCAAAAGAGTTCACACTTGCACCTCAGCAAAAGTAAACAATAAATACTTACCGCAAGCTGCTGGAAAGAAGCCATCGCACGCTGAAGATCCACCGTAGTAAGAGTTCCGCCAGCAACGCCAGCTACCGGAGCTGCTACTGCCACTGCCACTGGTGCTGGGGTAGGCGCTGGAGCGGAAGCTGTTACACCTGTAGCAACGATAACGAATTAACAAGTCAGCTCCAACACAAACGCACACACAAACATAGCAGTGTCCAACAAAGCCTACAGTTCCATAGCGGCACAACAAACAAAAGTGAGAACTTGTACGACCTCGAGCACTGCAAAAACTGAGGACACCACTCACACTGGCGGGAGACGTCAGTAGGAAGAGAAGCTGCACGGACCGGCCAAATGGAGAACTTTGTTGGGGAATTACATGCTACCTACCTGTGCGGGTGCAAGCTCCCATTGCTCCGGCAGCTCAGGACGGCGTGTCCATATTCCCTCCGCCAGTGCCACTGCCACGGGTCTGCTACCGCCGTCCGAGTCACTGTTACCTTCTGCGTTCTGGCTGGAGTTGCCTCCGTCGCGCATGCTTTCCTCAATTGCCAGCCGCAGCAGCTCGTCCTCGTCCATTTCGTCCACCTCCATGCCGCTCACGTCGTGCTCGTGCTGAGTGGACGCCGTCGTGGCGGCTGCTGAGCTGCCGCCGCCGTTCTGCGACGCCTGGGAGGACGACACGGCCGACGTTGCTGGCGACGAGGCCGCCGACTGGGCACCCGCAGGCAGCCCCATATTCTGCAAAATGTTCTGCAGCTCCGACATCTGCACCGCCTGACCACTGCCGCCAGCGCCACTACGGCCCTGGTCCCCGCGCCCATGGCTCCCAGCATCTGCATGATGGCGTTGTGGTCCAGCTGCACGTTGTTGCCGGAGCCGCGGCCGCCGTCGGCGCTGGCAGCCGCCTGCGCGTTGTTCATGCTGTCGTTCACCTTCTTGACGAGCTCCTCGTCACGGGACGCATCCTTGTTCTGTCACGGGAGGACACACGTGGACAATGTACAATACCGGAATTAGTCGAAATGGATGAGCCATCGGCAATATTCAAATAGCCACCGCACCTGCATCCAGAAGAAGAAGCGGCGCGACGAGTTCTTGTACTGTAGAATGTAGACGCGATCCATAGGGCGGCCCGTGTCCACCTTGGCGAAGTGCGCGTCGTCCGGGAAGATGATGAAGTCCTCAGGGAGGCGCCGGTCTGGCGGTCCACCCACTGGAAGTGCAGCAGTTGGTCGTCCCCCGAGAGAGACAGACCTTACCCTTCTCCAGCTGCGGCGTCACCACGAACTTCCGTTGGCCGTGGGCTTGACGGTCATTTTGCCAGCATTGAAAGACACGAGTTCATTCTAGAAAGACACAAGGAGGCGTTAGAGTCGCATACAACAGAGGGGGCCTGCATTGTACGCACGCGGCCTGCAGTGCTCGACGCGCCGAAGACGTTGCCGAACTGCGGAAAAAGCGACGACGCCATGTTTGCTCTCGGAAGATACTGCGAAGATCTGAGGCGTGTAAATTTTGGATTGAAAATATTGTAGCAAAATGATCAGGGTTCCGGAAAACCCGCGGGTGGGTAGAGTTGTATGGTTTGGGTTTTTCATTCCCTAGTCGTTTTATAAAATAATTTAAAATATTGGGTGGGTTATTGAAAAACCCATTCACCCGTTTACTCCACACCGCTCCGTGTAGAAGTTCAGGACGAAGTTGTAAGTTGCTGTAAATTGCAACACTACGAGACCAGCAAAACAATCCACGACGGCAGGTTGCTCGACCTCATCGGCGGCGTGTACCGGTATCACTGATACTATCAGAACATTCGCATCCCGCATATCGATCACAGCGGGTATTATAATACCCTTTGGATCGAGTGTATTATAGTCAACCTCACATCTCTCACTTGGCAACCTGCCAGCGACCTGCGATTGTCTCGCTGCAGCGACTTGAATCGCACTGGTACGAATGAACCCGTCGTGGACTTGTCACCATTGCAGCGCTGGATATCGCCATGACGTGCAAGTTGTAGCCATCTCGACGCATTGCAGCGCCATGACGTGCAAGCCCAAGATCTGCAAATTTGGACGGAATTCACAATACCTGTTTATAAATGCACCGAGCACGTAAAGTTTTTGCAGTTCTATTCTAGTTTGGTGCGAAGTCATGAGCCAGCTCGCTCTTATCAGTCACTACCGGTAGCCGATAACACCATTGCCGATCACAGATGCGAGTGCGTTGCTCGCAATCCCCAGCAGTTACTTTCGACCTGCCTCCATCTGCAGCCTCTCGATGAGGTTGGGCATTTGCAGTCGGAGCTCCGTCACGCGTTGCGGCGTTGCATACTCCTGCAGGGTCACCTCGTCCTCCATCTTGTGCGTATGCTGGCGACAGAAGTACTCGGCCAGGACCAGAGCGTACATGCCGCAGTCGTAGCCATTCTGCTGCTGCGGAGTGTTTTCCACCTCCTGCATTCGGTTGGACGCGCCGTCTGCGTCGTGTCTCCCGCCGCTTGGAGCAGCCGCTCGAAGACCCGCGCCACTCGCTGGGCCGCGCGTTTGTTATGCCCGTGCTCGAGTCAAGTGGCGGAACGTGCCGTCCTGGAACAGCAACAGCGACCAGTGGCTGCAGTCGCCGCCCAGCGCGTCGTTGTCCGTCACTGGAACGATGCAGAGTCGCCGCTGTGTCAGCCTCACGCCGCTGGCCACGTCCTGGAACTCATCCTCGTCCTCGCACTGGTGCAGCAGACATGAGACCACAGCCGCGTCCAGGAGCAGAACGTCGCTGGTTGCAATCGTCTGCGTCAGGAACTGCAGGTAGAAGTTGATTGCGTTGTCGTTGAGCCACTGGCGAGTCGCGAACAGCGCCACGTCCGACTCGTACAGCTGCACGTCGTGGTAGTTGAGCACTTGCCGTACCATTTTCATTCTTCCGGGATGGGTTTTAGTACCAATATGTTCGATTTTAATATTTTAATAGTACCAATATATCAAAACGAGTATCGCCGGGTGGTTCGTTCAACCGCCACAAACAAATTACTATTAATACGTAGAAGTACTGTATTAATAGTACAAGTCATTGCGAAGTCGCCCATAGCAGCACACGTGTCACAGTAAGTACGAATCGGACTTAGTGTGAATTCGGCAGTCAGATTTGGGGCACTGGCCATTGCATGGCGGTTTCACCGCCGGAGACTCTGGGCGCCTGCTACGCGGCCGCGGTAGGCATCGTATGTTGGAGGGTAGGGTGGCGTCTCCATTTCGCTGCAGCGAGTTGTTTTGGGGCGTTTAAAGGTTTTGTGAATGCTGGAGCTGTCCTGAGTGGGAACGCTGGCAACCGTCTGGGCCGCGAAGCAGTCCGTACGGCTGGTGGAGCTGCCGTTGCTGATCAATTGCTGGCCGATCAGCTTCAAGAAGATGAGCTGGAGGCCCTGTCGCAGATGAGAGACAACGGTCACACGCGAACGCACCTTTAACTTTTGCTCGAGTCGTTGCTGTGCGCCAATTGGCAGAATCGACACACCATATTTCGAATGGCGGCAGGCGGCGCGGAAGAGCGAGGAACGACGGCGTTGCGGCGCTGCTAGGACGGAAAGCATGGCCGTGGAGGACGGTGAGGACACGGACAAGAACAAGGACGGCGCCGGAGGGGTGTAGCGGCGGCACGGCAGGATGGCAACGGATCGGTAAGTCAGGAAGTAAGAGGGGTGGCCGCACGGCACGCCCCGAGCTCAGTAGGAGCTCAGTCGTGAAAAAGCCTTGGAACTAACAAGTCAATATCCTTTATATTTGATTTGGTTAGCGTCTGAACCTACTCTCAGCTGCGCCGCGCTACCTGCCATACGCCTCGAAGACCGTCCTATCTAAGGCGGCTCGCGACAACTTGGTGGAGAAGCAGGCTACAGTCTTCGGCGTGCAGAAGCGTGTCCTGAGAGCCCGGAGCGCGTGAACCTTCCCTTCGACACTCGTGAGCGTGCGCTTGGCAGGGGCCCGCACGAAGTCGGCCGCACCAGGACCCGCGTGGGTACCGCCTCACGAGCCGAAGCTGGAGAAGGAACCGTCCCGGGAAGGCCTTTGAGAACGGTCTCGGTGGAGCGTCGCCTGAGTACGGTCAAGTGGAACGGTCGAGCGTCTGATGGATCAAGCAGCGTCGTCCGTGGTGAGCAAGTGGAACGGTCGAGCGTCTAAGGGTCAAGCAGCGTCGTCCGTGAGTGAGCGAGTGGAACAGTCGAGCGTCTGAGGGATCAAGCAGCGTCGTCCGTGTGTAAGCAGTGAGCAGTCCGAGAGCGGACTGAGGAGCGTCGTCTAGTGAAGAACGACCTGGTGTGAGAAGAATCCGCGACAGCCTGATGTGCGCGATGATGAAACTGAAGGTGAGAAACGGTTCGCCGTGACGGTGGCCATGAAGTGGAGGAGCCGGCCGCCGTAGTACGGTCGGAAGTGGAGAGACTGGAGTCCGAAGTGCGTCGCCGGACCAGACGTCGGCCCGAGGGCCATGATGAAGGAGCTCCGTCGGAAAGGGGAGCTGGAAGCCGTCGCGGAAGTATTGAAGATCGGTCTGGTTTGGCCGGTATGGCCCATGGTCGTGAGGATTTGCATGACGACATGGTGAGGGATATCTGGGGAACCTACGAAGATGAGTCGAAGGATACCGAGGTGGACGATCCTGTTGGAGAAGTGGACGACCTCGCTGAGGAAACGAGTGAACATGGTAACGGTACGGAGGCTGACGTTTCGCGTGAACCATTGGAGAACCGTGCTGAGCAACAACGTTACCTGGAACCATACGAGCCAAGAGAGGCTGAAGGGTATGGTACGGACTACGATAACGCCTACACGGAACAGTATGGCGACCAATTTGGGAGGCCGTACGCTGAAGACTATGCGAACGTTGTAGAGAGGACGCTCCGGTGACACCTAAACGATCGACGAGTGGATTCATTCCTCGTTATACTGGACCGGAGACGTGTCGGCCGCCCGTCTATCGGTTGGGACTGGCGAGTGGGACGCGAATACGAGGCTAATGACGGACAGAGCGGTCCTGGAAATATGCACCAAGGGATGCCGGGTTATTCTGCGTATGGAGCGACTCCGCTGTCATCTTTTGGGGCACCGTACCCACTGTATGAAGCCGCTTACTACAGCCCCAATGAAGGGGCTCTTCCTGCCTGGACGAGACCTCTACCGCATGGGGTGCTCAGCCGCCCCGAGTGAACCAAGGGATGAGGCCGTCCGCGAGTACCGCTCGTGGTGTTCCGGCCGGGTACGGAGGTTCTCCTCCGTCGCGTGGTGCTTCGTTGACACGGCGTGCGCCGACCGGGTACAGCAGTGCTCTGCCGCCTGGAAGTACGCTGTGAGAAGAAGTGCTCCGCCTCCTGGTCGGAGTGCTCCTCCGCCTCGAGCCAGCGCTCCTCATCCTGAAAGAGTTGCTCGACCGCCCCCTAGGCCTATTGGACGGCCTGCTCCGGATCCGACAGGAGTCGGGTATGGTGGAAGAGGACAAGCAACGACCATCCGTGCTTCTGAGTCGTTTGCGATGTCGAATCTTGTGTCGAATGCTGTGAAGGTCCTGCCGATGTTCTACTCGGACACGACCACGGTCGAGAAGTCTCGTGACTTCTGGGACGCTTTCTCGTCGTATACTGAAGGACTACCGGACCGCTCACGGTTGCTGGTGTTCCGTCAGAAGCTGAATGGTCGAGAAGCTGAGGGCTGGTGGGGAACTCGAGTATCAAGACGTATGAGACCTTGAAGCTCCGGTTCCACAATCACTTCCTGAGTCGCGCGGCAGATCAACTGTGGGAACGGTTGCACACGACGAAGCGCGAGCGCGGTGAGTCTGTGAAAGAATGGGGCGACCGTGTCTCGGACCTCTGCGAATCCTTGGACTATCCGGACCCGCGTATGAGGTACCAATTGTTCCGTCGGGGTATGCGTAACAAACGTCTGCTAGCGACGCTCGACTCAAGTCCCGCGTGTGATATTCCTGAAGCGTGCGAGGCTAATGTTCAAGGACATGCACCGCCCGATTGAAGAGGACGACGAGTTTATCGAAGATGAAGCCACAAAGAGCAAACCTGGTGTGGGACCTTCCACTGTCGACGCGCTGACTGAGAAGATGCAGAACTTCATGAGCATACAGCAGCAGTGGCAAGAGCAGATGGAGCGTAACCTCTATCAACCTCCACGCTCGCCTCGGAACCGTGATCCTACGGTCCCTGCCGTGCAAGAACAACAACCGTCGACTGGAGGACCTCAAGGAAACGGTCGTCAATTCCGTGGTATCAGTATGGCTGCTGATGACCGTACTCGTGAAGGAATAAGCGTGTGCGGACGATGTGACCGAAAGGGGTGCCGCCGTGTCAACTATCCTCGGCAACGCATGACTTGCCGACGGTGTGGGCAGATTGGGCATATTATCCCGGAATGCGAGGAACCATACCGTGGAAATGGAGCGAGTGGCGGAAGCCAAGGGAACTGTCCTTCACGTGGCTGTTTCTGGTGTGGAGACTCCGGCCACCTTGCGGTCAACTGTGCCGAGACTGCTGCTTTTCGTGAGATCGCTCGAGAAAGGGCCGAAGCTGCGCAGCCTCCGCCCGCTCCTCGTCAATGATGGGGGCAGGAGGAAGGGAGGAGAGAGCCACTCCTTCCTCTGGTCTAGTGGGTGACTCGAGTGGTGACAGGGAAGAGAAAAGAGGACGGTCATTTGGTTTGAGAAAGAGTGGAGCGGCGATGAGGGTGCGGGGTACGGCACAGATGACAGTGTCGACATGTTGGTTGAGCGTGAAGTGATGATGGATTTGAATGAAGACGAGTATGATGACTCGGGCGACTGCCTTGCTGTGATTGAAGACGAGGAGGAGTTCGAGGAGATGGAGCCATGGTTCGAACAAGACTGTGATGAGCTTGAAGGCGAGTACGATGAGCCTGTCGAGATGGAAGACTGTGATGATCTCGAAGGCGAGTACGATGAGTCTGTCGAGATGGAAGACTGTGATGAACTCGAAGGCGAGTACGATGAGCCTGTCGAGATGGAAGACGGAGAACTCGAAGGAATTAATGAGGACCCTGTCGAGTATGAGGAGCCCGAAGATGTTGTGGCTCGTGTGGACGAAGGTGAGGATGCCATGGGAGACCCTCCGGAGGTATACGGTCCCAAGGTTGAGCTCGATGCGGAAAAACCGCTCGGCCCTGAAGTTGTGACTACGGAACCTGTACCGACCTTGAGTGACCCTGTGGTCGCTAGTATCTTACGCTCCAAGAAGTTGAGTGAACCCGTGTGGACGGACGACGACGGTCTAGACGACCTAGACCTCGGCGAAACCGTCTTCTTGGGCTGGGAAGAAACTGAAAATGCGACGACCGTACCGCCTGAGTCGGAACGGATGAACACGACTACTGAAGTGAAGACGGACAACTCAACTGACGTTCCGGTGGAAACTAAACCATCCCCCTATGCCCGCTTGTTCACTGTTGATGAGCTGGACGCCTTGGAAAAATGCGTTCCAGGTCAAGAAGCTAGTGTGCTCGCTGGTGAGGACGTTACAGTCGAGGAAGAGGAGTACGGCAAAGAACTGGAAGAACGGCTCTACCCGTTGGACGAGGAGGAACTACAGCGCCGTGTAGAGGAGAACGCTGAGGCTGAGAAGGAACCGTCTTTGGAAGAGATGGCTCTGTTTCTCGGTTTGAACACGGATGTGCTAGCTCGGACGAGAAACGCGTCGCGAAGTGGTGCGACTACACCCGAGTATTAGCAAGAATGGTTCCGTGCACGTTGGAGCGTTCTGCTGAAGCCAAGAGCTAACCGTGACTTTTCAACCTCCGTGCTGGAGCAAGTGACGAACATGATCGAGACGCCTCCACCCGTGAGAGAACCGAATCTGCCTGGTTCCGTGCCTCCTACACTGGTGCCTGCGGTCTCACCCAGCTCTTCTGAAACGGAAAGTGATGACCAAGGAAGGACCTCGGATGAAGTCGATACTACGGAGGCTGAAGCCGTCGTGTTCGACAACATCATGGCCACTTTGGAAATCGGTGCGGAAGAGGCCACTCCTGTGGCTCATGTTGACGCAATTTCCGAGGTATTTGGTATGAGAACGGTCCGGCTGAAGGAAGCACGGTCTATAGCCCGACAAGCAGTATACCGGATGCTGAAGGAGGCCAGATCTGAGGCTCTCGCGGAAGAGGTTCTGGCCCAAGACTCTCCTGAAACATCGGCTGACGTTGAGGTAACTCCTGTACGTGACCGTCGCCCTGAGATTAACTGGGAACGGCTACGCTGGTTTGCGGACCGTGTGGTGACTGAACGTGGGCTGATAGGAGGTGTTAGACTGGGTTGAAGCCTACTTTGCTGAAAACGCTGTCCGAATTTGGAGGAAGCTGTCTGACAGAACTGAACGATCGACCGCTCCTGCCGCCAAGCGTCGTCGTCGGCGACAAGAAAGGAAGCCGGTGTGTTTCGAATGTTCTACTCTGTATAAGGACTACGCAGAAGCACTGGGAGATTTAGAGTTTCGGCCTGAGTGCGATGAAGATGTGACGCACTACGTGAATGTGTTAGGACCTAAGCATCACCGTCCTACTTCTTCAGTGAAGACCGGACTCGTGGAGGTGGTCACGGTTAACCTGCCTAATGGCTTCGGCATTGGTGTCCAAGATGCTGAGGACGACGGGGGCGTGCCTGAGATTGTGGAAGGCGGACGGCGAGTAGTGTGCACGGTGGAGAGCTTCGAAGCTCTCTTTAACGGCTACATCGACTGTTTACCTTCGCAGATGCTGGCTGATACTGGTGCGACCTTGAGCCTAGTTGACCGACCAGTGATGAAGCGAATGGGCCGTGCTGCTGAAGCCCTGGAGCCTTACGACGGTCGGGCGAAGAGCTTGTCCGGCCATCAGCTACGTATCCGTGGGTGGGTCCGGTTGCCTATCAGGCTAGGATCAGTTGAAATTTCGCTACATGTGCTCGTGGCTGACCGTCTTCACGTCGACACTATACTGGGAGTGGACGCTCTGAGCGCTTTCAACCCGTGATCGACGTGAATGAGCGAATGATGATGCTTAAGAGCACGGGCGAAGTGTTGTCGCTAGGGATTACTATTGTGCAAGAGACTTTCATGACGACCATGGCGGCCTCGATCCGTCTTCCACCACAGGGGCAGGCTTTGGTAATGACGAATGGTATTGGTGACGTCAAGAAGGGTGCGACGGTTTTGGTTGAAGGCTCGTTAGGCCTGCCGCCTAACCTGTGTGTGGCCCGCTCTCTCGAAACGGTCATGGACAGTAAGGTCATAGTGGAGATATGCAACGCCTCCACCGACGAATACTGGATCCGAAAAGTCACGATTGTGGCGGCCACCTCCGTTATCCCTGTAGAAGCGTTCGGTTTCGAGAAGCCGTCCACTCCTGGGGAACCGGTACGGACATCTAGCGTTCCGTCCGAAGAAGGTGAAAAGGGAGAAGTCGCTGCGTTTCTGGCTGAAGAACGGAAAGAGTCGGTCGGCGAGAAGGTCAAAGCTACTAAGCCAAACATCCCTTCCGACAAGCGACATGATCTGGCTGCTGACTTTTCAGAGTCGAAGTTGTCGACGGAACAGAGGATCTGTTCCAGGCTGAGCTGGACCGCTTTAGCAACCTGTTTGTCGAGTCCTCGAAGAAGCCTGAGAGGACGGAGCTGTTGCACTTTGAGATTGACACTGGGGACAGTTCACCGATCAAGCAGCAACCTTACCGTGTGTCGCTAGCTGAGGGAGAAGTCATGGAGGCCGAGATCCAGCAGTATGAAGAACTGGGTCTAATCCGCCCGTCCAACAGCCCCTGGGCTAGTCCTGTGTTGATGATCCGGAAACCGGACGGTGGGATTCGTTTCTGTATCGACCACCGACGGTTGAACGCGGTCACTGTAAAAGACTGTTATCCGATGCCCTTGATTGACGACATTTTGGACGTCTTGAGTGAGGCTCAACTGTTCTCAACAATGGACATTGCGTCCGGCTATTGGAATGTGCCGATGCACGCTGACAGTGTGTCCAGAACAGCGTTCACGTGCAAGTACGGTCTATACGAGCGGCTAGTTATGCCATTTGGACTCTGTAATGCCGTGCCCGCTTTCGAACGCCTGATGGAGACTGTCTTAGTAGATCTGAAGTGGTGAATCTGTTTGGTGTACCTGGACGACTGTGTCATCTTCAGCAAGGACTTCCCTTCGCACCTGGTACGGTTACGACAGGTCTTGACACGGTTTGAGCAAGCGGGATTCAAGTTGAAAATGAAGAAGTGCCACTGGGGACGAAGCCAAGTTGCCTTTCTAGGGCATATCGTGACCCTTCCGGCATTCAGTCGAATCCGGAGAAAGTAAAAGCAGTGATGAATGCAGCGGCCCCGTGACTTGCATGGAATACGGTCGTTCTTGGGGATCACTAGTTATTTCCGACGGTACATCCCGGGGTACGCTTTGATCTCGGCTCCGTTGGAACGGTTGAAGGTCAAGGAGGCTCCGTTCATCTGGAACGATGACTGTGAATCGGATTTCCGCCAGCTCAAGCGAGCCCTTGTTACGCCGCCTATCCTGGTGTATCCTCTCGCGAAGAAGCGGTTCAGGTTGTTTGTCGACTCGTCACGGTATGCTGTGGGAGCGTGTCCGATGCAAGAAGTGGACGGTCGTAACCGTGTCGTGGCATATGCCAGCAAGTTGCTGACCGGCTCACAGACGAATTGGATCACGAAGCAGGACGGCATATCTGAAATCGAGTGTTGGGGTATAGTCTGGGCCACGAGGAAGTTCCGGTGCTACTTGGACAAGCGTGAATTTGATCTGTACATGGATCATCAAGCTCTGACGTGGGTCTTCAGCCCGGGGAACCGTACGACCAATGACAAGCTGGCACGGTGGGCTATGGAGCTCTCGAACTTACAGTTCAAGGTGCACCACAAATGCGGGATGACTATGGGGCATGTGGACGGATTGTCGCGCCTTCCGGCGGACCGAGCTGATGCTATACCCATGAATGACTTGTTGAATCCGCAGAGAACCATGAATGACCTCCTGAATCCTGAACCGTCTGATGATGAAGGACGGGTTCCTGATTCAATCGGGGCGCGGACTGTTCCAGCCAGTGCCGATTTCGAGTACGGAGACGAAGAAACCAAGTCTGACGACGGATCAGATCCCGATCCCGAGACTGAGTCAACGCAACAAGAAAGGAGGAGGATCCCCTGCGGACCTTCCTTCCCTTCGAGACTGGATGTGTTTGACTTGGATCGAGGCCGGTTCTTGCAAGAGCATTTAGATCGCCTACTGGAGAGACGTCATTACTACTATAATAACAGCAAGTGTCCTGGATTTGTGGTGTCACCGGGGCTAACGATTCTTCGAGTTCAACAAAGCTGGTAAGCCCAGCCTGTAGTAGTTGGACACAAACACAATCACTCGGTAGACCTTCAGATGCTACGGGGACAACATGACCGCGAAGTGGGTCGTACGACCGAACAATGTTTTCGACTTATGCACCCACTCCAGTGTCGATAACTTAGTGTAGACATGGATAGTCCGTCCGACCAACTGGGTGTAACACACTTTCAACAGTAACAACAAGGCCAACACCTCCTTCTCGGCTGGGTGGTAATTCATCTCAGCGTCTTTCAGAAAGCGGCCGCAGAACCGCACGGGG
>JAAKBF010000312.1:0-106006 GCA_012656075.1 Phytophthora hibernalis | reverse complement strand
AGCTTGTACGTCGTTGCGTCATCTCCTGTTAGCCGACAACAATATCCGTGATGGTGGTTTGCGCGCCATCGCAGATGCGCTCAAACTGCTTCAAGCATCCAGTGGCAGTGTAGTACATGGCCAAGAAAATGAAAGACCGCCGTCGATACTGGAGCAGCTTGATATTTCTCGAAATGGAATAACGTCGGCGGGGTTTGCCTCCTTGATGCAGCTTCCACTGCGATGTCTGAGTGCAGGTGGCAACGCAATCGACAGCGGTGTGGGCTCCTTGCCGCTTAACAACGCCTCAACTCTGGAATCACTTTTTGTCTGCCGGGAAACCCTCTTTCGGAGGATGGAAAGCTTGATTTGGTTCGATCGCTCTTCCGGCGGCGTGATAAAGCTGGCAAAAGTACGCTGCACGAGATTGATCTGCGAGGGTGCGGCTTCATTCGCCAGGTAGTTTGATTTGCTGCAACGAAGTTTCCTGCAGGCAGCCACAGCAGGTCAGCAGTGTTCTCTTCAGACAGTGTTCTTCGATGAAAATGCACTTCTTACGGACGGAAACACCGATGATGCGTACTTCAAGGAAGGCTGTAAATGTTTAAAGGAAGTGGCCAAGGAAAACTTCCAGGTCTTCGCCTTCGCTTCCAGTCAGATGGCCACTTGGAGAACGTACCAGATTCAATGCAACTTACCAGCCGACCACAAAGCGCCAGCTGTCCTCCGTAACTCCAACGAACGGGCAGCACAAACCAAAGTAGTAACTTTGCAAGGACGCTAGGACTGAGTACTGAGCTTGAAGCCGTGGCGATGGCGACCAAGACTAGTGTAAACGCTACTTTGGCTTCAGTTGCTGGCCTTCCCACCTCTCCATTGTCAGGACAACACCAAGTCATGAGCGCGGAATACACTCGCCCAGACACGTCCGTCATTCTTCACTCTATAGCTCCTGATCTAGCGAGGAAGCCTGATAACAACTGCCGTGGTTCAAGCGCAACCACTCCAGCAATCTACCATCACAAGCTCGCCGGCTATGCGTGCCGAACCGATAGAGCATGTTGACGTCGAGTATATTGTCAGCAAGACTATCGAATGCATGAGCCACAATTTCGAGCTACGACTTGGGCAATTTCTATCGCGTATGGAGACACAACAGCAAGATAGGGTATGCATTTGCTTTGGGAAACGGGTATGAGAGGGTTTGTGTGTGAACACAAATGTGGTGTATGGAAGTTTGTATTGATGAAGTTGAAGTGACGGACCAATCAGGTGCGAGCGGAGGTTTGGTTCAACTTATGGAAGTTGACTTGGAGACCAGTTGCTGCCAGTTGGCTATTGAGATGGCGCGGTTCAAGTTCTCGCTCAAGCGACTACGGATGGATCTGGATGAAGTGGTGGACAGTGACGAAGGTTGGGCCACCGAAGAGCAGCAGCTCCAAGACAAGACTTTAATTTTGAGACCGACGACGATGAAGAACCGAAGACATGTACTCTAAGGGACAAGCAATTGGCCACTGATGAGCAGCGAACCAGCTTCGAAGACACTGATCGGACGACGCTGCAGTCCCTTGGCAAGCGCCAACGTGATGAGAGCTGCGAGATGCAAAATGCAAGGAAGAAGCCCCGTCTGGGACAGACACGAACAGGGAAAAGGCCGAGTCTGGAATCCCAACCACAAACTCATTTTCCTGGGTTTGCAGTCACGAACAGAGGAGTCTCTCGTACTTGTTCTCCGATGAGTTCAAGTGAAAAGGGGTCCGCTGAAGCATGGGGTTGTAGTCTCTTTGAGAAGCCGAAGATTCTTGTGATGCGTGGAGATCCGACCGACTGGAGCACCGGAGCTATCGTGAACGATGCTAACAGTTTGCTGCAGCACAACTGCGGCTTGGCAGCGACAATTGTTCGAAAGGGAGGACGGGTAATTCAACAGGCGAGCACGGAGTGGATCTATTGCAGCGGGGAGGTTCCAATTGGATCAGCGATACCGACGACGGCAGGCAGGCTCTCGAGCAAGTACATTATTCACACGGTCGGCCCTGATGTTACCAATTCCCGGTGGCCAACCCCACGCCACCAATTAGAGCTTCGTCAAGCTGTTCGAACTGCACTCAATATGGCTAAGCGCCTAGGCGTAAAGTCGATAGCCATCCCGGCGATATCCACCGGGGTCTCTAACTACCCGAAGCACCTTGCGGCTCGAGAAATCGTGGCCGAATGCCTGCAGTTTTGCGATGACGCTCTGCCGACGGTGCTGCAACTGATTGTTTTGATGAACGAGGATGAAGTGACAACCTCGATCTTCTCCCAAACGTTGAAAGATGCGAGGCGGCAGCGCCAGTTGCAGCGACACTATTAAGCGAACGTCGTTGGAGTGAAAAGGTTGCCTACTGTCGGAGCTTTTCTCAATGGTAGTTCGCCACATAAAATAAATAACTCGAGGACGGTGAAGGTACATGTATGTCGGGACCACCTATTTATCCGTACTCGACGTGAAGGGGAACCAGCAAGGCTGTTGCATGAAGAAGACGAACGGTGGATAAGTGTGTTGGCAGGAAGTTAGATTAGAACTTGTTAGCATTCATGTAGCGATGATCGATAAACACCCACCACAGACGTGAAGTTCTAGCTCGCGGACTCATTTCAGACGGTGTTTTTGGAAAGCCAGACGGAATAAGCACAGATAATCCATTGTTGGCAGCATTCACAAAGATTCCTTGAGTAAACTCAGGCAAAGACTAGAGCCGAGTCGTGGTCTACAACTCCGTTATCGTGTGGTTTTGGTAGAGACGATGCTGTCAAGGTCTCAAATGAAATCAACGATGCTCGGAATCAAATTAAGACCCTCACGGTGAAGATTGAGAAGCTACTTCGTAGTAAACAAAAAATATAGCTGATAAAGGCTAGAATGGCGATTCTCGACCCAATTATTCAGCTGCGCGGTGTTTTGGCTTCCTCAAGGGCTCGAGTTGGAGTAACATTTCAAAACAATATAACACGCGTATTCCCAGGTAAGGCGAATACGATCTAGTTCCCTGGTTGGACGGACAGCTTGCAGACTACAGTGACTATGCCAACGAGAGTTGCTTAATGAAGTTCGGAGACACGTGCAATATGTGGGTCATGCAGTCCAGAGCTTATCGTGCTTTTAACTGACCTTTGTTTTTTGGTTTTCTAGCCAACTGCGACTTTTCGTACGACGCCATACCAGAACGATGCTATCAAACGGCCTTTAGTCAAAACCGAGGCATCCGGATAAACAACTTCGTGAACAAGATTAATTTACCCTGCGCTGACGTCCAAGTATTATTACAAGTTGCGACAGCAAATATACCAATTTTGAATAACCGGACTTGGATTGTTACAAGGGGACGATACCCACCTCCAAATGTTTTTCTTCTCATTTTCAAGATTATGAGGGTAGTCGGTCCTTTAAATTGAAAAGGGAGACGGATTCCCTGGAGCACGGCGTCCTACCCGTTCGGATCCGGGTGTGCAAATAAAAGTACTTCGAAGTGATTATTTGTTCATGGTGGACTGACTTGGCTTCAATTCGACTTTAATTCTGTACGAGCTGCCTCCACGTCACGGACATCATTAACTGTGTAGCACTGGGGTCCTTTCGAAATCTACCGGTGATGCACCCTAGATCCACGCAGGCAAAATACTACTCGTCATGACTAATGGTATTTCGAAGTATGTTATTTATATTACTACGAAGAAGTTGCGCTTTGGGAAAAGATTTTTAAAATGAAATACAGCGGACCGACGCTGGCCACCCATTAAAATTCACTAAGAACCACGCATTAATGATGACCGTGGGTACCGTAAGTTCTTACCAGAACTGCGCAAGGTTGTTACACATCCAGAGATGCTCCGCCGACTTCCAACTTGGAAGTTTCAAGCGCAGCTACATGTATTAATATTATACCGTTCAGTATAATACATGTAGTCTACATGTACATGCCGGAAGTTCGAAGTGATGCTCAAGAATATGGACAAGTTACCCGAGAAGGTGTTGCCGCTCCTGAAATGGGAAGTCTACCACAACAAGTTCGCACCAATAGCCACTCACAAACGAGTGGTGTACCTGGACACTACCTTCTCAAAAGCTGTCATCAACGCCAGGTCCTCCTGGAAGCCGAAAGCCTCTTTCGCCTTTCAGCCGTTTGCCAATTCATCACCGATCATCACTTTCGTACCCACGCCGAGTGTGACACTCTCATCCCGGGAGGAGCGGCAAAACGTGCCGAACCATTCGTCTCTGTACAAATACAATATGACAAGCACTTCGTCAGAAGTTCTCTGTTCATATTCTTGAGCATCGGATCGCCTCAAACTTCCAGCATTCTGCTCGGATTTCTATTAACCCGAAATCACCATTCTGCAAAACCTTCACGGTTATTGCTACTGTAAGCGTACGCACAATCGAACTGACTAACATATATCTGTAGCTAGGCGATTCACACTGGTATATAGGGAGTTTTAAAGTTTACATTAACTTTTGACCAAAGATGAGCCGAAGATAAACATAAAGCTGAAGGTTTTACATGTACATGCAATGGTTAATGATGATGGTCGTATTCAAGACAACAGAAGGATTACGTACGGTCAAACCGTAAACACCCAGGTACTGTGCACTTCAGACTGTACTGTAAGTTACAGTACATGTATTATAATATATAGTGTACACGTAAATGTATTATACTGGTACTTCGAAGTATGTGGTACCGGTATTGGAGTGCGTAATGGGAATCACGCACTTCCCATTTCCATTGTCGTCCAAAAGAGATCAGTTTGAACAATAAATTTCCTTGGCAACGGGCCAGTTTTTCTAAACCAAGTGTCCGTGATAGTTTTAAAAGTGCCTTTACTCCGCAGACATGTTGTTAATTTGACTTCACACCAATTAACAGTATGTGGTGTAGGAAACTTGAAAATTGAAAGGAAAAAGAATGCAGAGCTGGATTGAAATGACCCGTGGCGATACATGGACACCTGTCAGCCTCATTTCTTGGGCCAAGCGAGTCGAAAGCAAACGCCAGAATTTTCGGTGTGGTTTATTTCCAACCACAAAAGGTGAACATGTATCAAAGGATTGGAAATTGAGTGAGTTACATGTGCATATACTGTGCTCTGGTGTACACGTACACATGTACTCGCTGAATAATATTCGCTCACACGACTCGCCAATGTCCAGTCGTCTTAATGAGTCGCCATCAAGCTTATCCGATATGCAGACGGTGTGATGCGCTCTAAGCATTGTGCTGTGCAATTACTCTCGATGATCGCAAACCACACCGGATCTTCGTCTCTGGCGTACACAACGCCTACTAATTGGTTGCACTTGTCAACTTGCGCCGAAGCACCCAAGCACACGCCCCTGCTCCTCGTCCCCACCACCACTATAGATGCGTGGGTTGGCATACTTCCTACTGGTACTGGCGATTATCCTCGTTTCAAGCGGCATCAATGCATTCTCAGCCAACGAAACCCCAGGCCAGCTCACGCATTTCACGAACACCCGCCAATATCTTAGAGGCGACCGCGACGTTGGTCAAGACGAACCCGCGTCGGGGATTTCAAAAATCATAAAGACACTGAATCGCGTCAAGCTTCCTCCTGTATCAATGGAAAACAGGATGTGGAACAAGATGCTAACCCCAATGTTTGAGTCGCTCTACGCGAAGGGAATCGATCCACCCCAAGTTTTACCATATTTGAGAAAAGTAAAGCATAGCCCAGCGCGACACCAAATCGCCGTTCTGTACAAAACATGGCACAGTGAACGCGTTGCGAACGAGGATGCGATCTATCGTGGCGCAGCTGCAGCTTTACAGCGAGCTGATAACGCTCAATAATTCAATAATAAAGGCTACACTTATCGTTCGACACCATGAAAAGCGCACACTTTGCCATTATGTTTCCTGGTGACGTCCCCACTGGCGTGCTGCCGACCAAATACCGAGATGATCCCTGCTTCTCCTTCGACCGGGCGGAGAGAACTGCAATTCAAGATCCTGCGGCAATCACACTGTTAGATCTACCAAGCGAGCAGATTACTTTTGTTTCGGTTGTCAAGCGGAATTGAGATTAAGGACATCCATTTGTTTGTGGACACAAGCGAGAAGGTCGTCCCGGGAAGGCTTTATAGGGACCTAAAGCGATGAAAGCACACTGGAGGTGCCAAACCAAGGAGCATGGGGTGATGTGAGGCACGAAATGAGAACGTAAAAACTATCGCTTTCAACGCTTTTGATAATACACTCGTACTTCCGTGCTGAACGTGTGCAACGTGCCTCTGAAAAGGTCGATATCACCGATGGGTCTGCATCGATGGGGCGTAGTCGAACGTGCCGATAACCCCTTCGAACTGTTTGCATTAATCATTCAATACAGGAACACTATTCTTTGCAGTAACATTATTCTTGAATTATACCTCGAAGTACGTAGTACTGGAAAGGCATGGACAGCCCTCAACGGATTAATTTCATGGAACTGCGTAACACATCTCGTTCTCCTCCACCCTCCACGGCGGCTATGTAATCCATTTGCGCCGAAGAGCAGTTATCTTCTTAGTCACCGCTCACTCACGCCTTGCGGGTGCTGGCTGAATGTTGCTACACACATAATCAAAACGAGCATCACAATGCACAACCTCAGAAGAAGCAAAGTGTACCAACCAAACAACTCAATGGCAACGCGTCTATCTTTGTGGTGGTTCCTGCTGTACACGAAAATCCTACCAAAGGCATTTCAAGTTTTCAGGGCACAGTATTCAAATAATGACGCGATAAAATCGCACTAAAGCGAAAGGTGCTGCCAAATCTGAAATGAACCCTCACGGTGAAGATTGAGAAGCTAATAAAACAACAAGCTATAGCTGATGAAGGTCTGCTTGATGCTGAGAGTTAGAATGGCGACTCTCGACCCAATTATTCAGCTGCGCGGTGCTTTAGCTTCCTCATGGACTCGAGTTGGAGTAACATTACAAAAAATACAACACAAATAAAAAGCAAGATACGCACTTAAACTCACAAAGGATATTTCGCACGCGGACATGTTAGAACACACTAACCTTAGTCTCTACGCTTGGCTACTCGGTGTGATAAGTTGGCGCTCCGAGTCTTCCAGTTGCTGCATTGCCTCTGAAGGAACGTTGGAGAGGCATCTCCATCCTCGCCCCAAATACTTCCTTAACCGCGTGATCGCCATCTTTTGTGCCGGCGCGCCAGCGTGTAGTGGGTAATAGAACACGAATTGCTTCTTGCGTACATTCTCCAGCGCAGACGCAAGCGAATTTCCGGCGGCGGGCACTTTCTTCCGGAGCGATTCCTTTTGATTGAGCAACAGGTTCCCGGCATCGCAATCCACACCCGGGTGAGTCTTTTGTAGCACTGTCGAAGGGTCCACGAGGTCGATGTCAATGAAAGACATTCCGTCGGCGCACACCCCAAGAGCAACCGCTGATCCTTTCTGTTTACTACTGGTAATTTGGACTCGACGCTGAAGTGCCCCCGGTGTTCGGGCAAAATATTGCTGAAGTTGTTGCTGGACGGACGCAGTCGTCGTCTGGGGCGGCACAATCTGCACGTCGATGTCGTTTGCTGGTTCACCACGAACAACCCAATCTCGCAGAAACCCTCCGTAGATACTCGCATCGCACTTCCACACGAGTGCATGCGCGAGCTGCAGCATTATGTCATCGCGTGTCTGCCAGCTCGGCGGCGGGACACTGTTCAATAACTGGGCGAGACGCGGATACTGCTGCATTTCCTGACCACGATCACCTGAAGCCCTGGTGACCAACGGCAGCATGGCGTCACCATGCGTTTGGACGATCAGTGACTGGATGCGCGCCACAATCACAGGCATCAGCACCTTGGCCTCCCCACAAGTGTGATCTTGATCTCTCGAGTGGAGGTGTTAATATCCAGGATTCGCATACTTTCGACGTGGCGGTGGCCAACACCGCCCTGCACACTTGACAGGAGCGTCTGGATGTTCTCCTCTAGCGCTTTAATGTTCTGACCACCCTTGCCAATTATTTTCCCCATCTTGACGTGATCCGGGAGTTCCAAGGTGACAGACTCTGGCTCAACGACTCGCAAAAGCTTCCTGATCTCAAGATCCACGCGAGCGCTCATGCGACGCGGACATGTGACGATTAGTGTGTTCTTGACGACAGTTGCAGTCGCCAATGGGAACTTGCGCCGCAATTGCTTCAGCCACGCACCACGCTCCATCACAACGTACCTCCGTACGCCAGCACTAAGTTGCATCCGAATAGTTTCTCGTGCCGAGGACTGCAGCAGATCTTTAAAATCGACAAGTTGACACCACTCTGGTGCTCCAGCCACAACCTCCTCTTCCGTTACGTATGACATCAACTGCGCGGTAGGTTCTGCTCGTTGAGATCCATCCGTCAGCATTTGCGAGCCAAATATCACCAAACGACCGCTATCCCCGTCTTGAGAAACCTGGTCAAGCCATAACGTCGTATAACTCGCAGCTTTCACAGTTAACTCGGACGGATCAGTGTCATTGTCAGACGACGATCCTGCCGGTTGCGTCCGTCCGGCAAACTCGGTCATCATATCGAGGGTTTTGTTGCGTTTCGCGGGGTCAAGAATGCGAGTAAAACCCGCCTTCAGGATACCAGGAGCTCGCGTAGCAGCAATCTGATCGAAATAGGCAGAACATAGCGCTCGGCGAATACTTGAGGCGATACCCCCGTTCTGTTCAATGGTACCAGCTTCATCCACCAAGTCGAACTGAAGACGATCAAGGACCTTCAGCAGATACTCATGCGAAATGTTGGCACTAGCGAACACTTCCTCATCGAAGCCATAGTCACGACACCATTTCATCGCTTCCTGGCGTTCGACAGCGTCATTATAGCCGTTGATGATATTCAGCAAGGTCAAATGATCACCAGACTGATCAATATATGTGTCAATCCTGCTAGCGAGGTCCAACTGTTTGCGGTCTGGCAGTAGACGTTCGGCGCCATTCGACGCAGTAATGAGCGAAGCGAGTTTCGCTCCGGTGGCGAGACAGCCGAAGCGACTGCAAGCAATCAAGAATCTACCCAGTCGCATATCCACACCTAATGACAGCAGCACGCTTCCTTCTCGCGTTATATTGCCTTCTTCATCCAATGCTCCCAGCTCGCGCAATCGCTCTTCAGCTAGTGCGAGAATGGACGGCTCAATCGGATCGATCATCTCCAGTCCTTCATCATTTTCTTGCTGCAAGTTCTTGTCGAGGAGTACTGCCTTGTAAATCATGGAGTTCTGCACTGCAGCCTCGACACTTCGGCGCGGACATATCGTTCTTGTTGTGGATGGGTCTTCTACTTCTGGAAACAGTCGAATGCAGATGCCTGACGCCGTCCGTCCCGCCCGGCCAGTTCGTTGTTTCATGGATGACTGCGTTACATGCTCAGTCACCATCTCGTTCACGTCGGCCGACGCGTTCCAGCGCACGCGACGCTCGAGCCCCGTATCGATCACGTAACGAACATTTGGTAATGTCACTCCAGTCTCGGCGACATTGGTCGAAAAATGACAAAGCGCTGGTCTGGCGGTGGATTTAGCACGTGATCGCGCTGAGCTCGAGAAATTTTGCCGTGGAATGCAAGGATGCAGACCATAATCTTCTTTGTTTTCGGGTTCTTGCCCAAGAATTTGTTTTTGTAGCCTCCATTGTCGTCTCTGTGGATTTCGACTGCCAGTTGAAAGCGAAATGCCGTGTCAGAGTCAAACAGGCTAGCGTCTTCTGCTTCTTGGCTGTTAGCAGCCATCAGAATATCCTGGCGCGCCGTCCTCAGCGCATCGTTGATGGTTCCTTCACCTGGCAGGAAGATGAGGATGTTGCCCGTCTCCGTCGTACGTAGAATATCCATTGCCGTTTGAACTGCTGCCGACCCGAGCACTTTGCCCACGCCAGCTGTGCCAACAACTTGTTGGTTGACGATAACGTCAGGTCGATGCTCAATATGAACTGGGAAGGCGCATCCGCTCACAGAGAAGATAGCCGAACGCGTCATCGAAGGATCGAGATATTGACGAAATTGGTTCGCTTCCTCCGCAATTGTTGCACTTGTCACCACCACACGGAAATTGATTTTTGACCCCGACGGTGTTGTTTTTACTCTGTTGGGGCCGCCGCAGGGCGCGCTTCAGCAGTGCCAACGAGAGATCCACATCGACTGACCGCTCATGTGCTTCGTCGACAATCACGACACAGTATTTGGCTAAAAGCTTTTCGCAGTTGCGCGCGATCTGAACAAAGAGCCCGTGCGTCATGTACTCAATCCGCGTCGTGTCCGATACGTTGCTCTCGCCTTGACCAATTAAATATCCAACCTCTTGTCCATGAGGTAAGCCCCGCTCTTCAGCAACTCGTTTGGAAAGCGACACAGCGTTCACGCGCCGGGGTTGCAGCACTGCAATTCGTCTTGTCTCGTCATGAGGAAGTACGTTATCCACAAAAATCTGAGGGAGTTGCGTACTTTTTCCCGAACCTGTATCCGCTGTGAGAATAACGACCTGGTTGCGCTGAAGTACGTCGATGATGTCATGCTTCACCTCATATATCGGCAAACAAGCAGCGAATTGTTGGCGCTCCATGAGCAATCGACGTAAAGAGGTGTGATTAGAGCCACTCGAAGCCACTTCACTCGATCTCGGATCGTTTGTAGTGCTCTTCTCATACTCTTCGTATGTTTTCGCGTAAACTTTTAGCGCGCGGCGCAGTCGGCCCGCCATCTTACGGCGGAACTTCGACTCTTTCCTCTTCATTGATGCCTTCATGGCCTTGCGCTTCTCAAGCATCGCCTTGTATTCATTTTGGATAGTTTCGCGCTCCAGCTCAAGCGAATCCCCAGAATCCGCGGCTGCAAAATCGACGATCAACAACGGCAGCACACATCGTGGATTGGGAAAAATGTGAATATCGTTTCCTGGGAGAATGGTGTTGTCGCTTGGAGACTGGCAATTGCTTGCTACGGTACCGCGAAGGTGCAGCAGAGAGCCTCCATCAGAAACGTAGCCGTACGCAGTATTGACGTCAAGAGAAGAATACACTCCATCACCTTGCGAGCGACCAACCAGTTGAATTGACAGGTCAAACCCATTCAGCGCAATGGCAGTTGCACGCCATCGCTCAGGTGTTCCATGATACAGAGGCTCCTTTTCACTCACAGTGGCCTCAGTTTCTTGAATTCGCCTCAGTTCGGATTTGTAGTCACTCAACCGCGCAGATGCGTTGACGCGTCTCACGCTCACAATTTTGGACGACATCTCCGGTGGCAATACGCTTATCACACCCTGATAATCTTGATCACTGGGCTGCAGAGGCTGAATGGGCGATGGGGGAGCCATCGGGGGACTTGATACAGATAATTTCCAGTCACTTCGTAACAAATCGTTAATCAAGTTGGCATCGCTGAGCGCGTTAAGGCGCTGGATCCGCGCTCGCTCACCCTCCACGATATTGTTAACAATGAGTCTGTCAAATATTTGGTTCGTACTAGTTTGGAAATTCGCGAGAAATCGGCACATCATGGACGAGATTGCCACCTTCCCACGCGGTGTGTTCACTCGCGGATGCGTCTGCTTTGCTGCCGCTATCAGCGCGTCCCAGGAAATCCACACAAGATAGTCATGCTCCGCGCCACCTCCGAGTCCAAAGAAACGTCCCTTCCGTTTGGCGTACATCTCCGGTAGTTTATCCGCACGATCATCGGCATCCCAATGGGAAACGAAAAGCATGTACATGGCGAAGGGAAGCCACAGCTCTTGACATTTTTTCGCATTGGTGAGAAGCTGGACCATTTCATGCTTCTTGAAAACACCGCCGACTTCTTCACTAAATTCTCGTGTGGCCGTATCGACAGGACGTTCTCCATCCTCGATTTTCCCACCAATAAAATTGACATAGCGACCCGGCACTCGGTCCATCGGGCGATATTCCACACCTAGAAGAACCTCTATTCCAGATGCAGCCGCTCTCGCCAGCAGCACTCCCCTGCTTTGTGCGTCGTTACGTTTTCACCCTCTCTTGATCTCGTTTCAGCCGTTAATTGATCGATTGCCGAGCCATAGGAAGCCGAGTTGTCTTGAACAGAGAGAGACTCCAGCGGCGGCAGTGGGGGCCAAACAGTAGCTGAAGACGACAAATCTGAGCTTTGAGTCAGCATCGGCCGATCAAGTGTCCAGTTATTGCGCTGCGCGGCGTTTTCAACAGCTTTGACAAAGCTCGAAACCGTGTTGTCGTCAATATTCATGACTCCAATAAGTCGAATGGTTGTCTTCCGTTCGCGACAAAAGCGTCCACATTCGTCCACAATTTCTCGAGCACCGAGATCACGGGGGTAGCCAAAGATGCCGGTTGAAATTCCAGGGATCATAACAGTCCGAAGACCGAGACGGTCAGCTTCGACCAGAGCGTTCCAGACAGCATCACGCAATTGTTGTGCATGATCCAGAGTTGGGTGGGGGACATGAGACACATTGGGACCGACAGTGTGGATGATGAATTTGCACGGAAGTCGTCCACTGGTAGTAGACATAGCAGAACCTACAGTCAATGACCCATGACGATTAACCCACTCAGAACTCTCCGTCTGGATGGAAGTTCCTCCTTTGTGTGCAATGACACCAGCAAGACCTCCACCATGAACCAATTGGGAGTTGGCTGCATTCACAATAGCGTCTGCAGTACTGGTTGTAAGGTCTCCTTGAAGAACCAAAATCTCTGGACCACTGTGGGTTTTAGACACTTGACACCGAAGAAGCTCCTTTCCACCCAATGGGTCATAGGGTATTGGAGGACTTGGGGGTGGGTCTTTATTGACATGGAGAACTCGACTCAGTCGCAGTCGCCATAGAGTTCGAATGCTGCGAGAGCCGTCGGCGTCGGAAAGAACCTCTTTGAGTTCGTCCAAGGTGGTGATGCCATTCTCACGCTCTAGTGCTTCTTGGACAAAGGGCGGGTTCGGGAGCCCTGCGGCCTCGAGAGCGGCGAGAAGACTTGCGCTCATGGCGGGTATTCTCGAGTTCGAAAACTGGGATAAAGATTTGTTGTCCCACTTCTTGGGTTATTTGGGTTATTTGCCACTTGCTACTTCATCACCAATTACCGGTACATGTAAGCTTAGTTTACTTCTGAAGTAAGTTACCGGTAAAGTACATTTTAAAAGTAAGTATCCTACGTTCGCCAAGTTTTTGTGCAAAAACGATCCTGATTTTTGACTAGCCCTATCCTCGGTTTTTCTTGGAGCTACAGAGTTCCCCGGCAAAGGGAGAACCGTAATCAGTTATTTACCTTGCAAAATTAGAACATTTGGAGAAAGCCTTGCTCTACCGCAATACAAATCCGTTTGCAAATCTTTTAGCCTGAAACAATTTATTGGTCCCACCTTTCTCCCTTTGTCGGGAACTCTGTAGTCGCATTTTTAGAAAAAGTCTGACAAATGAAAGCCTCTACGCCTTCCATTTCTTCTTTGTTCCCCTCGATTCAGCCAGACAGCTTCGCTAGCTCGACGCCGCGCGGCGCTACAGCTCCTACCCCCTCTCCCCACGCGCCCCTGTGCCATGGCCTCGAGCCCGAGGAGCCCCCTGCCTCTTCAAGCCCAGCGATGTGATGGCGCCTTCGCTGGAGCGGTCGATCACGTGCGTGCCGACAGCCAGGAGCCAGGCTGAGCCGACTCTACCACAGAACAGCAGACGAAGGTCTCCCGAAGTCCTGATGCGGTGAGCTTCCCTCTGTTTGAGGGTGAATTTGATTCGTGGGACGAACTTGAAGCGGCCTTTGAACGGTTAGGTGTACTTCTCAATTTCCTGTACTTTGTTGTGATGTTAACGTTGTTTTTATTAATTTAGTTATCTAGCAGACACGCATCAACTCTACAAGCTATGGACAAGTAATTCAGCGCGCGACAGGAACCGCGACCGATCTAAAAGGGCTGCGATGACGGACAATAAGCCACTGCTGTTCGACGAGAAGATAAAGCTCTATTCGAAGACCTATATTTGCACGCACGACTGGAAATTTAAACCGCGCGGGATTGGTGCGCGTACAAACCACACGGTCCGTTCCATAGAATACAAGGCTCGGCTGAACACGCTGTTTATTTGACATGAAGATGGCGCGTACAAGGCCCAAACAAGAAAGCACATTGCGGCCCACAACCACAACGCCACGCTGAAGTTCCCAAGATTGAGTCTCCGGGGATGAAGAGAGTCGCTAAAACGATGTAGCAGGGTACGCTGTTGCTATTAAAGGGTCCTCGAATTTATAATGGAATGGCTAACGTTGTTTGCGTGTGTGTGTGTTTTTAGGCGGGTCAAAGCGTAAAAATCCTGCGCTACCTAAAAGAGGCATCGGGCAAACCCATTCAGCCGAAGGATATGGAGAACATGATCGCTGAGATGCGACGTGAGACGTACACCTCTCCAGATTCCGATGTTCGTGTGTCGGAGTTACTGCAGGAGAAGGACCAGGGAACGCAGTGAACTTGTTTCGAGACCCAGCGACTGATTTGACAAATTGCATCACGTTCCAGAGAGACGAATGTCCCGCAAGTTTCCAGAAGCGCTATGCATCGATGCCACACACGGCACGAACATCAACAGGTATGCTGAGATTGATGTGCTACTCTGTTGTTGTAGGCACAAGTATGTTGGTGAAATTCACCAAAATCCCTCACTAAACTATTTCTTTGTTGCATGCTCACCAATGTTTAACTAACGTTTTTTAATTTTGTGTTTCTACTTAAAGGTATCGATGTTTTAGCTTGATGGTGACCTATAAATTCGGCAGTGGATCATGCTTTAATCGATGGCGAAACCAAGGTCAACATGAAAAGTGCGTTTAAAGCTTTTAAGCAGAATAATGCTGCGTGGGTCGACGTGAAAGTGGTCGTTATTGACAAAGACTTTACGGAAATTGGCGTACTGACTGAGGAGCTTCCAGATGCAACTGTGATTCTTTGTCACTTTCATGAGATAGACCATCAGAACCGCGAAATCAGCAAAAGGGCTTATGGATTCACTCCTGTCGAGAATACTCACATCAATAATTTGATCACGATGATGGTGCGGACTGCTAATGAACGTGAGTTTGATCACTATCTTCAAGCAATTGACGTGTTGTGATAGGAGAAGCCCGCATTTTTTAATATTTGAAGACGAATTGGCTGGAGTACAAGCCGATGTGGTGTAAGTTCCTGCGTGCAAGTATCCCACACTTGGATAATAATATCAATAACCGGCTGGAAGCTAGCTGGGGGCTGCAAAGGACATTATGAATCGCCACCAACCCATGGATGATTGTATCGACCATCTCTTCTTCCTTCAACAGACTGCCGAAGATAAATATCAGGGCACGACAAAGCGGGTTGGGTTTCGCTACAACAATCATTACGACAAAAATCAGTACATACTCGCAAAGATTACCACTCGCCACGCCTGCGATTTAGTTGAAAAGAAGTACACAGCGAGCAAATAATCTGACTACACTGTCTAGTCGGATGAGATGTCTCCTCCGCTATTCACGTTGACCAGCCCAACGTCGCCTAGTCAATATGCGGTACGACAAATGAATATTTTTATTGTTTGTCATTGTATTTCTAACTGCTTTTAAATTTCTATTTACAGATGAGCTTGGATTCTAGCATATGCAGTTGCATGTTCAACCAGACTCTATTCCTCCCGTGTCGACACATTTTGTTTCTGCGCCGCGAGGATGCGTCATTCCAGTCAACTATTCCGGTCTACTTGTAAAAGTTGCTGAAACTGGAGATTTACATCGGATCCTGTCGCACAACGAAAATACAGAACTGTGTTTGCTATTTGCCAGACTTGCTGAGGGTGTTGCCGATAAAGGGACACGGGGTTTCGAAGCCTGGATAAACCATCTGCGGGGTCTTGAACGAGCAGTCCGAGATGATGAACGTCCTACGAGCCGGATGTAAGACGCCAATGAAGCTGCAACACGATATGAAAGAACAAGAAGTGCAAGTGCTGGCGAACCCATTTGGATATTGGTGAGATAAGTGAAATTGGTGATGTTGGTGATGAGGTTGAAATTGGATAAAGTGATAAGGTTGGTGAGGTTGACACCAAAACAAATCACAAGGATACCTCCCAACTCTCAGTTTCACTTGTTCCGAATCCTGGTAGTGCGGTTTCCGTGTAATCTGTTGACAGTGTAGACTTGGCGGATATTGTCGCCACGTTCCGGATCAGAAGAAGTCGAAGAAAAATCAAGAAGATACAAACTGCTAAACGAAAGCTGGACATGGCAGAGATATTTGAAGGTAAATCTTCCACGATCGCTCCAAAGGACAACAACATTATTTTTTTGTGCAGCTTAACCCTTCCAGTCGTCCATTTGACAGACCAAAACAAAAAGCAAGTTACAGCAAAAAGAGGAAAGAAAATTGAAGATACGATTGCACTTGTGGACACAGTGGTTACAGTTGGAGATGTAACGCTCGAAAAGCTCGAGGAGGTGGTCAAGACGAAGGTGCTCTCACTTGCTAAGATTGGTGAGACGTTACACGCTATTCGACGAATGTACGCGTCGGCGGTTTTAGGCGCCCGAAGGCGTACGCAATCAAGCGCGATGCCACTCGTACGCTCGAAACAAACGTCCGTCTTGTGCTTCCTGGTACGTGCAAAGATCATCGTATTGGGGTGTTGGTGTTGCTGTATAATTCACGGCACCAACACACAGCGCAAGTCTCCAATACTGTTTACTAACTATTTTGATAGAGATGTTGGAGTCGAAATGCATTGATTCAGCTCAAAACGTAAAACTTCGTGAACGACTGATCGAAGAATCTGCACTGACATCCGAGCAAATTGCTGTATCAATTCTGGACGTAGGAGCGTTCAGTCGCTTGGATATTGAAAGGAGGCAGACCTGGTGCGCAGTATCCAAAACGATTGCAGCAGCGGGAAAGCTGATGACGTTTGTGCAAAGGGCAGCAATTGATGGAGTACAAGAAGAGAAGGACCAAACGAAAATCTGAAGGACTATTGCTCACATGGATATTGACAAGGTGTACAAAACAGCAGGGCATAATTTATCGTTCATGGAACTAGCTAAGACAAATGGCTAAATGATACGTGTGTCTATCGAGCTTCTATCGGTATTGCACTAGAGGCAACGAAGCTCATATGGCAACAACCGACGCGAGTGAATATTGTGGAATTAGTTTTCTTACAGATGACGGATCATGAGAGACGAAACAGATACAACGACACAGAAGACCACAATTTCAGTGATCCACACCCACATGGGGTAGTGTATTGCCATACCTACATTGATTTGGAATTCCCTCACTAGTGTGGCATCATTTTCGACATGGAACGACACAGTATAGAAATACGACCCGTTTCACAAGAAGGCGTTTTTAGATGAAGTGGAAGGGATCATTACTGAAATCTACCTGAAGCTCATGATCCGGGTACCAAGATAGTCATTCTAGCGTTTCCGGGGAGGCACGAGCGATATGGACACAGTTGTGGCGTGCTAACTGTACACTAGTTTGAGCTGTACCTGTCGATGGCGCGATCTGCTCCTCCAGACGAAGAGCTGTCACTTACTCGTGGCTTCAAGATGAACCCCAAGCAGCTATAATATGTGCGATACAAGCACTTTGCGTACGTGTTTGATAGTGTTGTAGCTAACGTAGATTTTGAGCAATAATGAATACGCCTTCACAGTCAACGTATTGTAACATGGAAGTCAGTCTCTTGCCGGAAGTGTATTCACTACACGTCTACGCAGCTCACACTTGTCGATTTTCGAAGTGTCCTCGCTTGGTGTAGGCAACATAATATTATGTTCAACTCAATTGTAGACTTTAGTTTCTCTAAATACCGACGAAGGACCGGTACAGACGTCCCTCTCTTCAGTACCCAATTTGACCATATGGTGAGAGCTTCGCCCAATTTGCTTCACTAAAGCCTTCTTAAAAACCCACGATTTAAGACACCCACTTGCCCATGGTGTATTATAAAAATACACGCACCTACTAAAAGCATGGGTTTTGGCGAACCCTGGGCGAAAACTGTGATGGATGCTAACCCAACTACCTTCGAGCGACATTAAGTAACATTCATCCACCAATGCAGCAACACGGGTAGGTTTTAGCCAGTAGGCGAACAGTCAAGCCACTACCCCCTTGGACTGCTTATTTGCAGTGCAATGAATAAAACCAATCCGATCAACTCTTGCAACAGCGAAATTCTTGGCCAAGGCAAACACAACGAAGAGCTATACCTTTCCAGGCGACAGCTATCAAGACCCCATCAAGACTTCAAAAAGCGGCCGGTTGCCTCAAGAGAGGAAAATCCGCCGCACCACCCTGGCAGACGAACACTTTGTTACTGCATTATATAGGAAAACAAAACTAACATAAAAATAGAAGGCCATTACCCCCCTCCAGCCAGTAGGCGTCCACACGAGGGCGTTGAGGAACGGGGTCCGATAGCCAGCACACCCGCCGAGCATCACTGGGTCCGCAGCTCTGAAAGCGAAGTAACTGTCTTGAAATCCATCTTACTCGACGCAGGATAGTTGCTCAGTCTAAAGACCATCATCGCTAAAATCGTTTCAAAATGCCCCGCACGTCTCGTAGTTTAGCGCTGAAATCATCTGACGGCACAACAAGAGCCCTCAAGTCGGTCGCGCACGTACGGCGTTTTAAATGACATTACGAGTGTACAGCCTGCAAAGCAAGCTCCGAAAAATTGACGAACCAACTGAGCTGGAGGTGATAACAATGAATCTCATTACCAACGTTAAAATTTATTCGTTGGGTAGCTTGGCTAGGTGCTGGTCGTTGCGCTCCATTGAAGGACGGGAGCTGCATGTACCCGCCGGGTATCGCGCGGGTGGCGACACTTTTACAGCTGATGCTCGCATGAAACTCCACTACGTCGCTAGAAAGTTGTTATCCGATAGGTTCCGATGCCCGATACGTTACGGCCGGGACGCTATGACAAATGAATCCCGTGCCAGAAGGAGACAATGTCTTAGGCAAGCACCACAGCGACTTCGCTACTCTCGCGCTACACCTGATTCGTTGCGACAGCGGAGACCGAAGCGCAGAGCGAGGCAGCGTTGCTCATATTGGCGAGATAGCCTCGGCCGCGCAGCAAACGGGGTCGAGGTCACGTGGTTCGTGATGCTGTTGACCGCCGGGGATCCGTTGGTTTGTACCATCCGGAGATCGCGCTATCTGTCTGCGCCGAACGGGGCTGTGGACCTCATTTTATCTTCACGGCAACACGATTGAACGTCGCTGCGGCCGGCATCACAGAGAGAGCACCATGGCAATACCCACAGTGCCAATACGCACAGTGCAGGCTGGCGTTCAACGAGCAGTGGACAGGCAAAGCTTTGTTGTTGACTCAGACGCGCATGAGTCAGGCCTGCACATCCCCGTCTCCGCATCCCCTCGTCCCGCCATCCGTCGACGAAGAATCCGAGCATACCTTCGTGCAGGTTGCCAGTGCAGGAAGCGAAAGTCTCTGCTTTCCTGTTTTGTTTGAAGCGGAGAATGGACTGTTGTGAGGCACCATGCATTGTATGCCTGCACCCGAACGAGCCTCTCTCACTGTTGCCGGGTTGTCAAGCGATCGCGATTTGGTGCCGCTTTGCTCGATCGCTGGATAGGCCGAGGCTAGGCGTTTGCATCATGTCAACACTAGCTCGTTATCGGCGAAATGGATAATAGCAGGTGTTTACAGGTGAGTCAGGTTCGATTGCGGACAGACCAAAGATACACGAAGTATCTACGAGCAATTTAAAACTGCACGCAGCGCTCGAAGAAACATACAAGCTCGCCACGGACGGGTTACGGTAAGCTGTCTGTAAACTCGCGGCGGCGCAACGACAACAACCGCTCCGCGACTGCCAAGTTTCTGCAACACAATGACGAGCAGACACGTTCGTGGCAAGCTCTCCTCCATCTCGCCTATTAATAACGAGTGACGAGGATACGAGACCAGGAGGGTGGCCGCGGCGGGGCCAAACGGAAGAGAGGTTGGTCGAAAAGAATTTGTTCCCTTACCTATCTCGATCCTTGCCGCCATTCGCCTCGCGTGACAGACTTCAAAGTCTTTGGATGCGGCAAAGCACTTGCATGCTCTACATGGAGCGCGTTTAATTGAAGGCATTCGTCGGCAAAGCGTCCGGTCGGATCCTTTGATTCGTGGTCGTGCATCGTGGCGACGGGTGCAGATACGCAAGCGCAGACGCAACGAGATGAGACTTTCATGTTAATGTTGGTTCACGGCGGACCGTATCCAGGATACGAGCGCGTTCGGCGCGATGAACACCGCCAACAAGCTATCGTATAAGGCTGTCAACGATGCCTTAACGTCCTTACCACACAACGCCCTCCGCGTTGACTGTCTTAAAAGTAGTTGAAAGACGACCAACTATAAAATCTTGTGCTCTGGGCGTCGACGGTTTGTCAGCAGCTTGGTCAAATACCTTTGTGTTGAGTCTGTCAGCGCGTGAGTGCCTCGGCCAAGCTGTTTTCATGGCAACCTCACTTTTGTTTCGTGCACCAGGTGGCAGGACTCGAGAGTCACGAGTCTCCGTTGGTACGCAGTCAAGGAGCTCCCCCTTACTCTCGCTCGCGAGCTTTTCGGTGCATTCCGTGACATAATCTGAGCCACCCAGACAGCAGTTGTCCGAGTCTCAGCCCCCCTCGTTTGAAAATCACTTTAGAATCACCCCCGGATCTCTCAAGCACGTGTTTGGGTCGGTCTCATCAAGCAGACCTCATCTCCTCCATGGTGGTGCCCGACACGTCGTTGGTGGCATATCAAACTTCGTTCTTCCCTCCAGAGCTCTTCAGCCGTTCCAGACCTACGTCACGCTGTCTCCCCCTTCGTTTCGGCTCCCGAGTATCGCGATGATGCACCAAGACGACGTCGCAGGAGAAAACTCGAGTACACCCGCCAACCAACAAAGTGATACGAGACACAAGGCCGCACTGTCATTCATCCTGTCGTCCGATTCCGAGTCGGACGAGCCCAGGAACAGGAAGCGCGACTCACTCAGCGAACCGACCGTCGCCAAGCGTAGACGCAGCGTCACCTCCCCGATGGTGTCGCCTACAACTTCGACGTCTTCGAAGCCGGCAGCAGCGAAGAAAGGCAGCAAGTTCTGCACCGTCGAAGGGTGCACCAGTCGAGCCAAGCACGCCAAGCGCTGCTGGAAACACGGTGGCTGGGTCCGGTGCAAGGTTCCAGATTGCAACAACCGCGCCAAGTCCAAGGGCGTGTGTTGGTCGCACGGTGGCGGCACCGTGTGCTCTTTCGAGAACTGCGATACCATCGCCGTGTCGAACGGTTTCTGCTGGGCTCATGGCGGCGGCAAGCGCTGCCAAGTCGCCAATTGCTCCAAGCCGGCGTACGAACGCACACAGAACTTCTGCCAGCCGCATTATGAGGAGTTCGGCGCCGGAGCCGAGAGCAAGACCAACTGAGTGTTGCATTAGCGTTAGATAGTATATGTTCAAACCAAGAAACAACTTCACTGTAGCTCGTCCGTTTGTTCATTTTGGAGTTCATGCCCTGAAGTGCCTTCATTGTTGCGCGCACATGACTCATTTATAATCTACGCGGGGACACTTCCCTTACCGCCTCCCGATGAGTCAACACATGCCTCGCCTCAGACCGAGCTGCATTAATTTCACATTATCGTACTGGTGTTCGGCATGTTAGCGCTGGCATGTTACCTACGAGCAATGCCTTCCTCGAGCTCGGTTAGCTAGAAACCACCAAGCATCGCACGTGGTGTCCAAAGCTTCTCCGTGGACGTCGCGACGCTCGGCCATTCTCCTGAAGCGGCTGCAGCATTAGCAATTCCCATTGCCACCTCGTTCGGTGGCACCAGAGCAAAAGGAACTCGAAGCAGGTGGACACGCACTTGATGCCGGACACCTTCGTCGTGAAGTGGTCGACTAATGCACTGCCACTGCACGATGAACTCTTGGGGACGCTCCTCAGAACCACCTGCATTGCAAAAACGACAAGCTACACTTGTGCATTTGGCGCAGCTCTGCGTTGCAAAGCCGAACTCGACGCCTGGGAGCGGATCTTGCGATGCGTCCGGCGAGAGCAACCCCGAGACGAGGCCAAGCTTCCGACCGCATTCTCCTCGCGTTGGTATTGTGTCATCCCCGTGGCAAGTCCATGTCGTGCAGTTCCGTCAAGATAGCACAACGAGCGGCTTGGCAAGAACTGCAACAACCACCGCGCGATGACAACTCCATCTGCGCCACAGAAAACGAGGACATCTCGACGGAGCAGCTTGGATTGCGAATGCCGGCAGCAATCACACTATCTCTGAGCCGCACCATCACGGCTGGAGCGTGGTCCCGAGCATTGGCGTCGTGTTGAAGCGCAAAGCAGACAAACTACCATATTTACGCGGCGGCAGCGTAATCGCCGCTTGAAAGCGGCACCTCTACATGGACCAAATCGCCTTCTGCATCTCGGCTAGACCAATTTCCTTGACGCTCCTGTTCAGGTGGCGTACTTCAGTCGATAACGACCGTGAAAACTGCACCAGTCTCCGAAGTCTTCGCCCTGCAACGTGGCGATGCTCAATGCCGATATCAGAGGACACATCGACGAGGTGAGTCAACGAATCGATGTCCAAGCACCACGCGTGGCCTTGCATCGAAACCTCAGCTCATCTCGCCACCGAAAGCTTATTCCGACTGTCGCTCGCCGCATGTGTCGGACAATGTCTTGCCGCTTGCACAACCTGCTGGCGTGGCGGAACGATTCGTCGACGGCTATGTCGCTTGTCAAATGGGGGACGATCGCTACGAGACTTGAGACTTGACACGTAGGACATGCATTACACGAACGTTGACAACAAACCCAAGGATTTGTCTTCTTTAAGCAAATGCAACGCGTTGAAGTGGACAGGCTGAATGGAAGGCCTGACGCAGTCATCGCTTGCCTTTGCGTTTGCGTTGAGGTGTTCCAAGCGTGAGTCAGGCCAAGACGCCGAGTTTAACAGCTGCAGCGTTCGTCGGCGTTAGAGAAGGACTCGGTGCAGTGCAGATACCGGGCGATCACAGGTGTGGCAGCACAATTGAAATGAACCTGGCACCTCATCGGCACTCCACAGCAGCAGACACCTACTTTGCGAACGCTGCATCAGACAGAGGTCCTTCATCTCGGGGTAATGGAACTTAGCTGTCCAGTACAGCCGGTAGCTACCGCTAAGCAAGCATGCGCGGATGCCTGCTGTCGGGTGCGTCATGTTGAAGCGGACCCCAGCAGATCTCGAGTACAATCAAGGGCTGGCAGACGGACTGCTTCAACGTCTTGCAATTGTACCCGTCCAGAGGGCGTTCAGTGCTTTTTGCTGCTGTCTTGGCCGTAAACCGCGTGGCGACGACAGGCATCAGCAAGTCTCTGTAGTCTCCGCAAGCGGATGGCAATGCAGAGAAGCGGCTCGCTGTTTGCACTGCGATGTTGATTCGCAGGTTCAGGTGAACAGGGAACAAAATAAACAAGAAACTTGATTGTAAGGCTGAGCTAAGAAGAGCAGCAAGATACTTGTTGTGAGCTGCTGACCAAGTCTAACAACCTGGGTGGCGTCGGACCATGAGGACCCCGTCGCTCCCATCTCAAGTGCTTTCATCTCTCGATCCCCAGAGACCAAGTCGTTCACACGCTTGCGAACTCAGTCATCAACGGATTCTCTGCCGCTCTTGTTGCCCTCCAGAACTTGAAGGCAAAGCCTCATGTTGCAGCCCTCGGTAGAAAATGGCGATGGATGTAGACAAAGATACTCTTTGCAGACGGATTGACGCGTTTTGTATTTGAGGCAAATAATACACATGTGTATACTGTACCGGTACCGCTAAGGTTGTGTATTAGCGATTCTGTAGGGGACCCAATGGAGACTGCCACTCGAATACCATCATTTACTCTGCACTATAGACGCACCTTGGAGTGAAGTGACCGTCCTCACCACGCACCATGACACGATGTCGAAAGTTGTCTTGGTCGCCTTCTCGACAGTCCTTCCCACTCGATAGCAGCAGGATCTGAGCAAATGTTGGCTTGCCTCGACCCCACTGACAACCCGTCGACGTCTCTCGAGCCAAGTGCCCCCGCCCCGAGACAACCGTCACGCGTGAGTGCCTGCAAGCTGTTTTCCTGGCACGTCGTGGTTTGCCTGACCCTAGCAAACACCCCAGCCTCGCATGAATCGCTTACGGGCAGCACCTGTCGCCGAGTAGGTATCTTGCCAACCATACCCCTTTCTTCTCCAGCGCTTTCGGTGCATTGGCGACATAACCCGGAAGGCCCTTTCACGCCCATCCGTCACACTTGTCAAGTCTCGGTTCGTCGTCACTTTCGGATTTGAGTTGTAGGTCCATACAACCCCAGCCGACCCACCAGAAGCGATCGCCCTACGTTTTTCTGCAAGAGAGAACTCGCGCCTGTCCGTTCCTGTCGTAGGCATCACAAGATCGAGAAGGGCCTCTCTTGCCATGATGGATGTGCGCGACAAGCTAACGTTGGCGCACCCGGAAACAACCTTGAGCGACCCAAGTAGTGTCATCACGCCCAGCGCCTTGCCAGTCGTCAGTCCATTTCGGAATTTCGCCACTGGGCTCACCGTGTCTCCAGCCTCCCGAATTGCCACCAGCTCCATCATGCAGCACCAACAGATTTCCGAAAACGACAGTGTGTTCACCAATACCTACGAGGACGCCAAGGACAAGGCTGCACTCTCCTTTATCCTTTCATCCTCCGATTCGGAATCTGAGACGGACGAGGTGGACTCCAATATCCGTGGACCCATTACCGACACCTCGGTGATCAAACGCAAGCGACCGGCAGTTCCTAAAACTTCCGAAGTCGCTACACCCGCACGGAAGGGAAGCAAGTTCTGCACCGTCGAAGGGTGCACCAGTCGTGCCAAGCACGCTAAGCGGTGCTGGAAGCACGGTGGTTCGGTGAAGTGCAAGGTCTCCGACTGTATCAATCGCGCCAAGTCCAAGGGCGTGTGTTGGTCGCACGGTGGCGGCACCGTGTGCTCGTTCGAGAGCTGCGATACCATCGCCGTATCGAACGGATTCTGCTGGGCGCATGGCGGTGGTAAACGCTGCCAAGTGGCCAACTGCTTCCAAGCCGGCGTACGAACGCACGCAGAATTATTGCCAGACCCACTACGAAGAGATGGCGACTTGAACGGGAGAAAGCTAGGTGTGTGTCCTCAAGTGTAATCGTTGGAAAATTATAAACTGCGTTCATGATTGAAGTTTGTCACACTTGCTAGAGTTTGCACTTCGCGAAAAGTAGCGGTTAACAGCGATCTTCGCCTGCCTACATGTAATCTTGCAGAGAGGAAAACGTGTGCATGTGCATGTACATGCCGAGTATTATAGGAACGACGCGTTGCAGCTCTTCCGAGGTCATTCGGGAATGGCGAAGTGTCTAACGGTACGGCACATACCGCGGTGGCGTTTGGAGTCCGGAAGTGGACCGAGCAATTCCCCGTTTCGATGGGGAAAATGCACACGGCGTTGTCACAACCATCGCCACCGAAATCAACCAGGGTGATTGTTCGCCGTCTCAAAGGAACACCCAGGAATTCAATCGCGCGGGAATTTCCAGAGCCAGCCATTTCATGCACACACCGAGACGGACACCCCAAGATCATAAACAAGTACACGGGGTTGATGCAGTCGCCCTGAGCGCAACCGGCTTCAACCGCAAAAAAATAAACAAGTGCACGACAATGATGTCGCTCGCATCGCTTATTAATACACCTGATGAATTCGCCCAGATATTAATATCAGAACATAAGGGGGCATGAGGAGCAGCTATTTTGCATTTCTGGGAAGATATCACAAAGTGAAAGATTATTATCCGAGCCTTACCTCATCGAAAGTGATACCCACCCGCCAGATTAACTCTGCGCTGTGTGTTCACTACGGTACGCGAAAGCTGCGATACAACGAACACGTGAATTTGTTTAAAACCCTCGGCAAGCGTCAAGGCCTTTGGAACTCAGTGTTAACTCAAGGGCCTTGTTTAGCCGCAGATATCCGACTCGATAAGGTCCGGTATCCGCAATCGCACTACCGTTGCCCTCTTCTGCTGAATTACAGGCTCCACAGGCTATCGCTCTTCGTATTTCAAGATACAGCGCTGAGTTTGTGCAACTGTATATGAACATGTTTCCGGGTGTATCTTGTCAGTAAAAACGGAAAGAGTTTTTTGCTCACATTACGCTAACTCGGACGCGTTACAAAACGACTCACCCGTGAGTGACTGGTAGTATGACTACCAGGTGTGGTAGCATTTCGATAATTGTCGAGGGGCCTGCTGAAAGACATCGGACGCTCGTTCTAGAGTCCGCTGCAGTATTACCCGACACTACTTAAATCACAAGTACTAGGGTGTAGCTCTTGTACGGCGCGTCCAGCTCGCAACGAAGGGCGAGGCTGGCTGTAGAAGAGCGTCGAGTCATTTGAATTGTGTAGCAGATTTCCTTCATCATCTGAAGTGTAGTGCGATATTCGGCTTGATGTTTGCTGCTGATGTTGCCGATCGCCAGCTCACCTGAGCGCTCGATCGCTTCACCCTCCAGGTGTGGTCGTGATGGAGCAGACTATTTGTCTTCGCCAGGTAGTGCAACCGCCAGGCGTTTACTGCATCTTTCACATTGGTTACCTTGAAGAAGCGGCAGCGCTCTTGGGTGATCAAACGGCAGCCCGGTCGTGAAGCAAAACCCATAACATGGTACCTGTAACGTTAATTGAACGGAAGTAGAAGATCCCTGGTGAGTGCTCCAACAGCCAACTTTCGAACAAAATAAAATCCTCTCCGTGACTGGATTACCGCCGGTAATCTACCGGTATTCAACCAGTATGCAACTCATTGGTCCTTTCCTATATTCCAACTGAGACACGCGATCTCAATCTATAGGTTCACATTGCACGTCCCTTTCTAGATTGTACCATGAGACACGCGTCCAAGATCTCGATCCAAAACAACGTCGGTTTTCCCAACGGTAGGCAAAACAAACATCTTGCCTTCACTATGGCCTCTTAGTCCGATCGTGATACACCGCCACCACCAACCCACCACGGCAAAACAGAGTAGAATCGATCACAGTATGACGCCCACCAATACCATGGAGAAACAGGGAAGACAGTTGAGATTCGTGGGTTCTATCTACCAATATTAAGCACTGGACGGCTGAGTCCTCGGCGTCGAAACGGCTGGCAGTCGCAGCGTTGATACGAGGCACGAGGAGAGGAGGCCAACAATTTACTGCGGCCTCTCGGTCTCCCCATCCTCCACTGCGCCCACATCTCCTTCGACCGTCCCGTGGTCTTGGTCTCAGCTTAACTAGCTCGCCTAAGGCTCGCCAGCGAACTTACTCCACGTCCTGCACGTTCATGTCGCCCTGGTTGGCGTCAGCGTTGTCGGGTTCCTGGTCCGACGTCCAGAGCGTCAGGTTGTCGCGCAGGAGCTGCATAATCAACGTGCTATCCTTGTGCTCTCCTCCGAGAGCGTGTCCAGCTCGGCGATGGCGTCGTCGAAGGCCTGCTTGGCCAGGTTGCAGGCGCGGTCGGGCGAGTTGAGGATCTCGTAGTAGAAGACCGAGAAGTTAAGGGCCAGGCCCAGACGGATAGGGTGCGTGGGGGCAGCTCAGCCATGGCGATGGTCGACGCCTGCTTGTAGCTCTCCAGGGCCTTGTCCGACGACTCCTTGCGCTCGTCGTCCACCTGGAACTCGGCCAGGTAGCGGTGGTAGTCGCCCTTCATCTTGTAGTAGAAGACCTTGCCCTCCTCGCTGGACGAGTTGGGGATCAGGTTGTTCTCGATGATGGTCAGGATGTCGTTGCAAATGTCCACGAGCTCGCCCTCGATCTTCTGGCGGTACGCCTTGATGTGCTCGCTGCGCTCCGAGTCGCCCTTGTTCTCAATGGACGAGATGACGCGCCACGACGCACGGCGCGAGCCGATCACGTTCTTGTACGCGACGGACAGCAGGTTGCGCTCCTCCACGGTGAGCTCCACGTTGTGGTTGTTGGCCACGGCCTTCATGTGGTCCACCATCTCGTCGTAGCGCTCGGCCTGCTCGGCCAGCTTGGCGAGGAACACAAGGGAGTCGCGGTCCATGGTTGCTTAGAAGAGGAAGAGAGAGCTGACGCTTGCGCTGGAGCTTGAAATCGGATTCTGGCGACAGCAAAGGGGCGCGGGCGGCTCGTGCAAGGAAGAAGCGACGGGGTGAAAGAGATCTCGAACATACAAAACGCAAGATGAATCAGGAGTGATGGTCCGCGCGACCTCGGTCGTGAAATTTGGCGGAAATTGCCGCAGCTGCAACGCCCGGCGCACTTAACTGGATACCGTTGAGTTTCCGCCAATCACAGCGCGACGAGACAATCGTGGCGTCGCGGGAGGCTTGCAACCCCACAGCGAGCGACGCGACACCGAGGCACGCAACAAAAGTAGCACCGGGCCGTCCCTCGGAGAGTCCTGCGGTAACGGCTAGCGGAGCTGCAGCCGCCGCTCTCGATGGGGAGGCGCCGCACCCGTCCAAGAATCTCAGGCGAAACCGTTGCTAAAGATAGCTTTCTACGTTCGCGATTGGCTAAAACCGCGCCATTTCAGCCAATCGTAGCGAGCGTTAAACGGCAGCAACCGTCAATGGCCGATACTGTGCGTTGCAGTTTGGCTCGCGAGTCCACGACGCCGTCGTCGACGGCGATCGAGGTCTTTGCAGCAAAACACTTGCCACATCTAGCTCGGTGGTCGCTCGCTGGAATGGCGCAGCGAAAGACTCGATAGACTCAACTGCAGTGGTCTCCTCAGCTCTTTTGAGCGAGCTGAGATCAAGCGGCAGCTGTCGGTCGTTTGTTTACCAGCGTCGGTCGCCAAGCCTTGAAAAGCTCGCGTTGCCTCGCCGGGCGCTTCAGACTCTCGGTCGATGGTGACGCTGCATCGCGCGCACTTCTGACCTTTCGAAGCGGCAAAAGCAACTTCAACATGCTCAAGCCGACAAAGTTTCGGACATGATATGCCAGTGGCAAGTGGCATGCAATGTAATGCCACAGCGGACTTGGAGGGAGATGAGAGCTCGGCACCACCAGGATATGTCTGCCTTGCAGGTGGACGCTCCGTGTCTTACTGCGTCTCCCTCGAGTTGACAGTCGCACTGGCTCCAAGTGCTTAACGAAAGTCTCCTTCATACGGTACTGATAGTGGACTCCACCATGAGGCCAGCCGTTGTGCGCTTTTTCAGCAGTTTGGCCTCGCGAATGGGCCGTGAGTAGACAGGCCGCTGGTTCGTCTCGCCTATCCGGCAGCTCCCGTCGGCACAAGTGACTGAACTCGCCATGGGCTCCGCGCTGTCGATGCAGAAGTTCCTGGCCACGCCGCTGGCGGCGCAGTGGAAGTTCCCGTTCGTGGTGAACCCGCGCTTCAGTCGACGCCGCGTCACGACGCTCGAGCTCACGGACAACTTCTGGACGCACGCCATCGACATCGGCGGCTTCGCTGTGCGCGAGGTGGATTCTGGGCGCGTCCTGTTCCGCGTCCTGCCGGCTATCGAAGGAGAAGTCTCGGACGGCCGCACCAAGTGGCTCGTGGACGAGTACGGCATCCCTGTGGTCCATTTAACGCACCGGGAACACGCGTCTGCAGCCGCCTATGACGTGTGTCTGGGCAAACGTCGACAGCCCCAGCCCAAGGTGCTCACGTCGCTCCTGATCAAGTTTGTTCCTGGACGAGGCGAACCTTTGCTGGCTGAGGTGGACGACCCGCACAGCGGAGGCAAAAGCCGCATCGGCTGCCACGGAATGTGGAGACAGCGAGCTGCAGTGCTGTACCTCGAGCGAGGACGAGGAGGTCGACGAGAACCCATCGCCAAAGTCTATCGCCCAGCGAGCAACCGCATGACGGCCTTCGGAGGCAACTCGTACCACGTGGAGACGGCTATTGGAGTGGACATGGCGCTCGTGTTGCTCGTGTGCGCAGCCATGGACGACGCCAGCGTGCATTTCCACAAGGCGCACAGACATCCACTGCTAGGGACGTCCGGGATCCAGTAAGACAGCGTAAGGAATGCAGGATCCAGCTAATAGTATAAATATTTGTTGCGGGGCTTACAAGTTTTCACGAAGAACAGGGTCGACCACTTGATCCCTTCCGATGGGGTCAAATGATCTGGCGGGGGCTACTTTAGTCGCCCAAGATGGTCATGGCGAGGTCGTCGTCCACGTCGAGGCATCGGCTGCTCCATTTGGACGGATGTGAGAGCGGTGGCTGTGAGCTGTCGAAGGTGTCGAAGCCCAAGTCTTCGCCCTGTTCCATGGCTTCGTATGCTGCTACAGTGAGTGGACTGATCTCCTCAGCACGTTGCAGACATCGACCGCAGAAGGCCAACTTGGAACGAGTGACTTTGCGACGGAATGGCAGAGCGAAGCGCATTTGACGGTAACCTGTGCAGCTTCCACACACACGTTCGTCGCAGGCGCTACACTGTCGTTCAGCTCGATGTGGCCAGCGACCGAAGGAACGGAAGCACTCGGCACAGCAACCTCCCGCTTTGGTGCTGCCCAGCGTAGGCTCACTGGAATTCAACAACCACGCGAGTTTCTTGCGCTCGGCACAACGTACGAGACGGTGGAGACTGTGCATTTTGGCGAGTGCACCACCGAGCAGCATGCCGTCACGAGAAGTGGAGCCCAACATGAACACTTCCATCACATCCGGAGATGGCTGGCGATACACGTAGCAGTACGAAATGATGGCTTGCCTCCTGCCGCTTTTGCTGAATCCTCCGAAACCTGGGACCTCGACCGATTGCAGTAATTCGTAGCCGACTCGTTCACCGTTGCCAAGGTCCGTGATACCTGTGGACTCGATGTAGACGGTCTCTATTTCGCGCGAGGAGAACAACTTCCCGGTCGCTACCTTGGCTGCTGTGGCACCACTGCGCAGACCTCTCCACCTCAAAGTGCACGAACGTAGGGGGTCGTCGTAGTTAGGCGATTCCAACGGCGATGCTAACAATTTCTCGTCCACCAGGTTGTCACCCAAATATGACGATCGCAATCGGGTGGCGTCTTCTGTAGCACTCTGCAGTCCGAACATGACCGACTCGAGGTCACCGGGGAAGGTACCAACCATCAGCGTAGCAGGTAACAACTTGGCACTGTCAGCTACGTATTCGTTGTCCGCTAACCGAGAGCCAATTTTGCGCTTGCTGCCCAGTTTCCAGCGAGCTCGACGTTCCTTGTACATGTTGAGATCACGAGTGTGGGCGACTCGTTTCCAACGGGTGGGGTCGATAGCGGACGGATGGCACGAGCAGTTGGCGTAATGTCTTGACATGTGCACGGCTTCTTGAATGAACGAATCGCTCATACTGAGAAGTGCTGCGGTCTCTTCAGATGACAGTGCGTCCGGTTGGTCTTGCATTGAGTCCTGCTTCATGCTAGGACTTCTTGTAGCTCAACACTTGCGTTGAGTGCGTTCGTTAGCGCAAAAGGGGAATGGGTGGCATGAAGCGACCGACGTGGTGAGCTCCGCCTCTCGACGCTCGGAAGTGAGTTGGGTTGATGGGGTGAGCTCCTTGTTACTGCTTTGTTCCAGTGCTTGGCGGATGGCAGATGGCATCCAGTCTCGGATTCCACTTTCCACCCACCCGAGGAGGCTGGGCTACGTCCACCGCTGCAACGCATTTCTCGGTGGTGACCCTGCGTTTCAGCGGCTGGACAGCCTCGAAGGTTCAGTTGGTCCCAGTTGGTGATTGACGCAACCCGCTTCTGGCTATCGGACACCTCATTGTCGTAAGGATGAAGTCCCGCGTGGCAACTTCTGTCCATCTCCGACGGCCATGAATGAAATCGGAGCGATCCATTACCGGTACCAGTCAAGTTTTGTATCTTAGTCCACCGTTACGGCTGTGTACACGGAACGAGGGCTTTCGGCCATCGACTGCAGCGGCACGTACGCGACATAGTGCATTCGAGCACCGGCAATGCTATAGTTCTTGCTGACCCCATGGGCACATGGAGGTAGCTTTGTTGGTCGCGGTGCCAACGGCAAATGATAAATCCACAGAATCCAGCGCACAACATGTTGTCAACAAGTCGATACCGCTTGTGGGGATTCAATTCGCCAATAAGTTGCAGGACAGTGGTGTGTGGTGGTGAGACTGTAAGCTGAGATCCTGCTGAGGATTCATCGGACAAGAGAGACTGTAGCAAACGGGTTGATAATCGAATGATCTGAACTTGTAAACTGCGCAAAGTGCCCTAGAGGCAATGGAACACTAAACCAGCTAACGTTCACTCAATGCAGCTACCACTACATCGAGTTTTAAACTTCATCCCGATTTCTCAAACTCACACCACCTGACCGAATGTACAAGGCTAATTTCATACTCACATGGAGTCCCCTTTCACGTGGTTTTCGTGTCCGTGAATGTGTCCTTGGAAGGGCAAGTTCATCGAGTGTGCCGACAGGAAGCTATTAATAGGTTTCCTGCTGGACACGTAAAACACGTCGAAAAGTGTTGAGCTCGTCGAACATGGTCTGATTACGCTGAGCAATTAACAGTAGCGCAAGCTCGAGTCTCTTCGAGGCTCGTCGCGCGCGAGGTCTCTCAGCTCACAATGAGAACGGCCAATTTTTGTTACTTCTGCTACATCGATACGTGGGTGTATTCTTGAAACAACCGGAAATTCACTTATTTTCTTGGCTGTCACATGTTTAACTTGTAAACTGTCATACCGCAAGCGAAACATCTCACTCACTACTCACTCCAGGTACGTGAGTCGTACCCGTGCCAACTTCCAACGGCATGGTGGATGCGCTGCCTTCGGCATGCTTCTCCGCTTTTATTTGTTTGCACTTGTGAAACCTTAGCTATAAATTCGAGGCGCGAAATTCTATGACCTATCGCGGCTTGATGCTATAATAATACCTAAGACAGCTCTGAATTACGAATGGACACACGCCATGATTACTGCCTCCTCTGTCTGGAAATGATCCGAACAAACGTATTTTTTGACCTATCGTCGGCGTTTGTGACTCTACTTAAGTATGAATATGCTGATGATAGGACCGCCTTCAGCTTGGCGCACATCTCATCGCGGTTAACACGCCTCCGAGCGCTTTTCTTCTTGATCTTTCTCTTGGCTAGGTTACAGGCGTTTCCATTCTTCCATACCACGCAGTAGCTGCCTCAGTTCCGTGATATTCGACCGTCCGCGCCTCCACGACTTATCGTCTTCCGACAGCGCCCCACGAGGTAGAACGCAGTTTACACTTCGCTCCAGGAGCTCGTCAATAGTCTGGCGGCGCTCGTTGACGGTTAGCTTAGGCGTGGTGGTCTGCGTTTGCGTGTTAAATGCTTGGTTGTGGCGTGGCGGAAATTGGGGGCATGGGAGGCCGGAGTGAACCTGCTTCTGGGCTCGATTGTGTTGGATCTACAGCGAATCACCAACAAAAAAGTAGTATATGCCCTTATAGCGATGATCCAGAGCTTTCGTTGCATCCAATCAGCATACGCATAGAGTCACAAACACCGACGATAGGTCAAAAACAAAACGTTTGTTCGGATCATTTCCAGACAGAGGAAGTACTACTGTAGATCGAAAAGGCTACATCACCGCCCCCACATAACTACTTCTGCCATCTCCACAACCAGATATAATATATCCCCTTAACTGGTTATATTGTAGTCTCCAAAATGTCCAAAGAAATTAGAGACTTGGCTCCATCTTCTTGGTGCGATGATGCCCGCAGCGTAGCTATTAATGATATATTCTCAGGTTTTGAACGATCTGTGCCAGTGAATGATTTCTTTTAATAATAATGTTCAGGTGTATTGTGTCACTTACTCCGTGGAATTGGACTCTAATAACCATCCTCAATCGGCGTGCTGCACCGATCAAGTTTCGCAACCTACTGGTTCCCGCGTTGCTTCTGCTCTCCTACCTTTCTGTTCCAATCATTCTGCTTGTGGCTGCATTTTGTTCTTCTGTCCAACGCTGCACGTCACCTCTAATTCGTTCCGCCACTCCCTGCCTGAGTGCGTTCCCTTGTTGCGCTTCCCTGCAGCCATCATGCTGCTTGCGTTAGTGTTCATCGCCCAATTGGCAAGCCAGTCTGCAGCTTTATTGTGCGTCCTGTAATGATGTGTCCACGACGCCACTCGACAGGTGTCCGCAGGTTGTCTTGTCAGCCTGTACCAGTGTTGCTTTTTGGTTGCTTGCGGTCCTTCATCATGTTGATAATCATCGCGCTGTCACCAATCACATGCATGCCGCTCCATTTGCACTCTACTGCCCGCGCTAGTAGCCGCTGCAACCCGACGAACTCCGCCACATTGTTCGTCAGGGCCTTGTGTCCCAACGCCGTCGCCGCAGCCCAACTTATTTCCGTGCTCTTGTTTTGCTCGTGTAGCGTGATTATGATGCTGCCGCTGCCTCCAGGCCCTGGATTTCCTCGGGATCCGCCGTCGGAGAAGGCTAGTCTCTCCATCCGGCTCCTTCCAAGTGAGGCCCGCGCTGCATGTACCACCTTCCCGGTCTTTCGCGCAAAGAATGCTACAATATCCACCTTGGGCTTTGACGCTTGCGTGATCGGCATGAGGCCGATCCAGTATCGATTTATCGCTTCCGTGAGCATTTTTGTCTGCTTTGCTGTCGCCTCTACCACTGTTAGTTGCTCTCTCCGTCCGGGTGCAGGTGTTTCACATTCCATACCCAGATTGCAGCAATTGTCGCCGCACATCCGATGGCCCAGAGTTCCTGCATTATTTGCTGAGCTTGCTCCCATATCTCTGCTTCTTGTTTGTTCATCCATTCCACTAGCCACGCCGGTATCGTTTTGAGCTTCATGCTGAATATGTCGTGCAGTGCGTTCTCCCTTGTGGCTTGGGGACCGCTTTCGCTGATGTCTCCGTAACCCCAGAATTTCAACAAACCGTCCCAAAAACTCCCTGCCGCTTGAAACGTCCAGATGAGATGCTCGGTTCCTGCATTCATCTCTTCTCCGCATACCGCACACCCGAAACTTTTTACCTCCTTGTTCCACAACCTCAGCCTATTGTGTTTTAGCCTGCAAATGTTTTGTTGTTGATATGCTGGTATTCCTTGCAGCTGTTGCACTCGTTTCCAATTCAACTTCTGTAGTGCCTCCGCTATCTCCGCGTTCTGCCCCCTCCATTGTTGCTGTACATGCATAACCGCGTTGATTGCTTGGTCTCTTCGCTTGGCCAGGTATATTGTCCTGCATGCCTTGCGCATTGCGACTGGTTTCGACAACGAGCCATTTGCCAGAAACTGCACCTGTGTACCCTGATGAATCGCTGTTACAATCGCGCAGAACTTCGGTGGTAAACCTTTCGCCCTTATCACTTTCAGCAGGAAATCTCTGTCAAGGGAGTCGTAAGCTTTGGCGAAGTCGAGCATCAGTACTTGTGCCTCACTCAAATCCTGTCGCCGCTTGCAAGTAATTTTGGCTGCCTCTAATAAGTCTATAGCTTCGTGGATCGTTCTCCCGGGCACAAAGCCAAATTGTGTACGATGCACCAGTCGGTCGATGTGTCTCCTGACTCTCCATGCCAACACCCTCGTAAATATTTTGTAATCTGTGTTCAGCAACGCTATCGGCCTGTAGTTGAGCGGGTCGCTCTTTTCCCCTCCCTTGCTGATAGAAAAGATAAAAGCGTCTCCGAATGTCTTCGGCGTGATCCCGTTTGTCATGCACGCATTGAAGATCCTTGTTAGTGAAGGGGCGACGCGCGAGCAGTGATCCTGGTACCAATTGTTGCTCAGGTCGTCTGGCCCGCATGCTTTCCCTCTCTTACACTTTTAATTGCTGCAATCACTTCCGCCTCCGTGATGTCGTCATCGATGTCCTGCATGTCGTGTATGTCCCAATTTCCTTTGAATTGGTCTAGATACTGATCCACTGTTTGGCGATCTTGGGCAGCCCCGTTGAATATGGGATCCCAGCTTTCGGATAATATCTCTGCTTTGGCTAACGGACCCCACTTAGATCCTTCTTTCCTGGACTTCAGTAGTGGAATTGTATTGTCACCGAATTTGGTGCATATCCTGCGAAAAAATGCTTCGTTGAAGCGCGGGAGTTCCATGCGTTATTGTTGATCAAGATCTTGGTTCGGAGGCTGCTTCTGTCTTCCTGTAGCTTCCTCAACCCTGCTAACACTGCTTGTCTCTCTCCTCCCTCCTGTGTTCCGCCAACGTAACTGCACTTCTCCAGCTTTTTCTTCAGTCTCCTCATTCTTGCTCTGTACCCGTTCGTCATTCTCCTTTTTGCCTTCCTCGTGAATATACTCATCTCTGTAATCATCTCCCTCTTGAAAGTGTCCCACTGTGCTACCATTTGCTCCGCGGTGACGTTCTCCACCCGCTGCTCTAATCGTACCAGCCTCTCCGTAATCATACTCTGTGTCGCGGCTGCAGCGCATAGTGGAGGCGGGTAGATCTTCGGTCGCTTTCGCACACGTAGCTCCTCCCGGTGGGTGCAACTCCATCATCACCCCTCTATGATCCGAGTGACAAGGTGGTTCTTCCACTGCAATCCCGCGTATGAGTTTCCTTGCCCCGACAGACACGTAGAATCAATCGAGTCTCGAAGTTGAGACGCGCCCGTCCCCCGCTTTATGCTGGTATGTATGATGCTGCTGCGCATATTCTCTTCGTTGGCGCTGCTTGCACGTTGCCGGTCGACTGTGAAAACCCGCATCGATTAGTCCCTTGTCCTCTACGAACTGCAGCAATTCTTTGGCTCCCTTGTCCTCCCTTCCGTTACTCCCATATCTGTCGAGTTGTATCTGCGTGACACAGTTGAAGTCTCCGCCACACACCACTGTCGTCTCTGATGGCAGCGCCAGGTTCTTCAGTTGGTTGAAGAAGATGATTCTCGCTGTCCCTGCCGACGGGGCATATACATTGATGAATAGAAAATTCTGTGCTTCTATGACACCGCGGACCATAACTAGATGTTCTGTCCACTTCTCATGTTGCCATGACCGCACTTGCTGAATGGCTCCATAGGGGTTGGATAAGTATTGCTACCCCGCCCTGCGCTCGGTCCCTGAGGCCCAAAAGGACAACTTCTGCGCTTCTGTGTGCTTGTACCCCATAATGCCGCGTATTGCTTCGCTGCTGATTGGTGCTCCTTCTGGTGTAAATGTGTTTCTTGTAGGAAAATGATGTCCCTGTTTCCTCTAGCCCGCTTCTCTCGGACCCTTTGTAGATGTCGTCCTAGCTCCTGCATGTGTGTGGCTAGTCCGCGTATGTTGTAAGTCACCAGCCCTATGGTCCTGTCGTCTTTGTGTTGTTGTGGTGTTTCGGTGTGCTGCCGTGCTTGCTGTCTATTTCGTGTTGTTCTGATCTGTCGTGTTAGTTGTTTGAATTTTTCTGTTGTGTATTGTCCGTTCTTCTTCCGCTACTCTGGGATAGTAACTTGTTAATCGCGCTTGCCTTCTCTCTGCCCCGATTGCGCCTTCCCATCCGGTCGCTACTGACCTAGGTGTCAACCATGTTCTGCGTGTTTGCCAGGAGCCACCTGACTGGGATCTTCCGATCGCGGTCCATCCCCAACAGCTGCGCTTGGGAATTCCTGAGTGGTTGTTTCTTCATCGCCGCTTTGCTTCAGTTGCATCAGCGTGTTGTTATTGTTGGTGATGTCCCCATTTCGAATCTCGTTTGTACTCTGCTCCTGTATTAGATCCACTGTGGTTTCATCATCTGCTTCCGATTTCAACTCATCCTCAATCTCTCCGTCCTCAGTGATGTCTGCTGAACTAGGTGCAGTGTTCGACTCTGGTCGCTCTATATAGTCCCGCCGAGCCGCCTTGGTGATCGCCGATAGTTCCTTTTTAGCAGCCGTGGCGGTTTTTTCGGCATCATACTGTTTACGGTCTAGTAGCCGGCCGCCATGTTGCTGTAGAACCTCGTCTATGTAGCTGTAGCTTTCCGCCTTGGCTGCTTTGCAGCGGTGATATCTGTCGTCATCAAAAGTGATGGCTTGAAAATGATTGCCTTTTGCTTTCCACCTCAGAATCAGCACGATCGGACACCATCCCATGCGAGCCAATGCTCCAAATCTAGCCAGCGCTGCGTTTGTTTCCAACGGATCCACCGTCCCGGTCTCCACTAATTCTCCACTTTCCGTCTTCTCCTCGGTATACGCATACACTTGCACGGTTGTTCTGCTGTCCTTCCCTACATCTAGTACGTATATTTCTTCCCTTGCATGCGCCGCCATGCCCTTGATGTGAACCCCTCTCACCCATAACTCTCGTGAAGCTTCTAATCTGACTGACCTGCGTCGCTGCTCCACGTAGTGGGTCGCCAGCACTTGGACTTGTGTTTCGTTGTTGAGTAGTAGCGCATCCGCATTGGCACTGGCCACTAGCTCCGTTGTGGATGCAATATTAGCTCGTCTCTCAGGTTTGCGATGATTCCGTTCATGATATCCTTCTTGTGCTCACTGGCCGCTTGTAACAGTGTGCGCCTTGAGCGGTATGAGTCCGTGTTTTTGGTTGGTGTATGCGGCATAAAATGCAAACCACGCATATTGTCCATTGGCCACTACCTCGGTAATTCCCCCGAGGATCTGCACAATCTCGTCCAGCTTGATGCCGGGGTCCATTGGTGGCTTCGACTGCATATACTCGCACTACTGTGAACCTTCCTCGTCTGAGTCGTCCGTTGTATCTTTGACCAGCCCGTTGTGGCTGGCTGTCCGTTCCGGTTGTGGTCCCGCTTGACTGTGGTTGCCTCTGTTCTCCATTTTGCCCTTGCCTGGCCCTGTGTGCATCTGCTGCAAGAACAGATGCATGTAGATTTGCATGGCCAGACCTCCCTGGCTGCGATCGTGTCTCTTAAGCGGGGACATTGACCTCGCCTTCCCTTCTCGCTCCTGTGTCTTCGTTTGCTCTTGTTCCAGCCCGGAGTCTTCTGTCGCGGCCCTGCCCGATCTCCACATCTCCGGTACCCGCTGTTTAGGCGACGACGATGCCGTCCATGCCTGGCGTGAGAGCTCCTTCGCGCTTGCAGGCTTACTGTTGTTCCCCTTGGACTTGCTGATCTGCCGACGCTGTTCTCCAACCCCACTTTGAGAGAGGCTTCTCGCATCTGATGTCTTCCCCGTGACCTGTCCGTCCCCGACTCATCGTTAGCTGTCGTGTTGGCGACCTCCCTCTCTGCGCCAATCCTGCTTGTTGCATCCCTTCCTTCGTGGTATCGCCAACCGGTTCCCCCATATCGAAGTCCGGCTTAGTCATCTCCTCTTGTCTGACTCCCCTGTCCTGCGCAGCTGCCATTGCTTTCGGTACATTAGTTGCGGTCTGCCTGGAGTGTGATACGATTGGCGACTGCGGCCGCCAGTCCTCCTCCGTTTTCCCTCTGGTCTCCGTAATTGCCCCGTGTACCCCCTTATCCTTGTGGGACGTTCCCACTTGTCCTGCTCCTGCGGCCTCAGTCCGGTCCCTCACTGACCTGTGCTGCTCCGATTCTCGCGGTAGATCTGTCCACTGCTGGGCTTGCTTTGGGTTCGTACGCACGGGAGAGCTTCGCGCGCTGTTTTGTTGATTCCCTTGTGCGCCCTCCGTAGACACCTGCTGCTTGCGAAGTGGTTCTCCCCGAATTATCGCCCGCAGTTCGTCAATGGTCGTGGGAGTTGCTGCTCGTCCATTATCCCCTCTTTTCTTTTGCGCTTTTGACAGCAGCTGAGCAGATACTCGCCAACGATGCTGTGCCTTGTTCTTGTCTTCATCCGTCACTTCCCTCTGCAGAACTTCGTGGGGTGCTCCGGTGAACCGAACGCACCGCACGGCCAGTTGATGTGGACCTTGTGATGATGCACGAGTAGTTCCACTTCGTCTGCCTGAATATAGCCCACCTGCTTGAGTTTGGGTGGGCACGAAGTTGCCTTGATCGTTATCAACCACTGCTTATCATTCATTCCCGCTTCCTTGGTCTCCGTATGATCCATTGTGTGCACTCGCAGCCCCATCTTGTTGGTTAGCAACCAGTGTAGGTCCGTTGATGTCAGAGCCCCACGCCTTAACACCACCGTGAATTGGTAGTAATCCAGCTGCACTATTGCGTTCGTATGCTTAGCTGTCTCTCGCTGCCCTTCGTAATCGATGAGTGGTAACATCTTCATGGTTAGCGGTAGTTGCCACCCTATCCATTTCTGAGCTGTCCTCCGCCCTTGAAGTATGTCGTGAGCACTCTTGCATCTACGTCCAGCGAATTTCGTGAAAGATCTCCCTTGAAATCCTCTATCGCTTTCTTCTGCGAGGTTGCTGCCTCGGCTCCCATGTGTATTTGTGCCAAAAGAACTTGCTTGGGTAGATTCTCGCCGAACCTCTGTCCCGGCGCTAGGTGTGCGTAGAGGGGGTACTCAATTTCCTTGAATATGTCAATGAAGCGTGCCATCTCCTCCCGTCATTATTTGCGCCAGAAACCTCGGTGGGAATGGGACTTCTAGCTCGTTCGTTAGAATGAGTAGAATTGCTCGATCTTCATCCTCCGTGCTTTGCCGAGACGTTGCCAAGGTTTCCATGGGGGCAACACACAGCTCGTACAATCTTTTCAGTTCCGCTTCCTCCCGCGTGTGGTTGACTTGTGTTCTGGCCGATACTGCTCCCAGGTATGATGTGGGTTTTGCATTTCGTCCGGTGGTTCCGTTCTCTTCCGTGGGCACCCCTTAGGGGATCTCTTCTCGGACGTGAAGTCCCCTAGTGGGGCCGGGAACAAGAGATGGAGGTGCACCTGTGTGCCGAGCACGGAAGCAGAGCCGTGTCACCAAAGATAACAACGCTGCAGCATGCGAGGACTCGGTGGCATCTCGCTGTAGACAAGAACGACACAAGCTCAAACGTCGCGTCAGGGGATCGTAACCGTCCGAGGCTGGTCCCTCACCTCCTGACGTGCTCACAGCCCGGGGTTTACGACGATGAAGAAGACGCTGAGGACGAAGAGAAAGAGAAGGCTTTAATGATTGAGTGAAGATTAACGAAGCACGGAGCAATGTCGCGCGTACGCTCCGTCCGTGGTATACGGCGACGCTGACAATGAAGAGAAAAGAGAAGGCTGCAGAGCCAATCAAGTTGAGAACGAAGAAGTGGCAGCACCTGGTGCTGCGTCTGAAGTTGACACCAGCGGGTATCACATGGAGAAGAAGATGAGTAGCGAATGACAACACGAGACGTCCCGGTCGGGCCTCATCCCAGCCATGACCGACGATGAACGATGATGCAGTTAGGCCGACTGCATGTCTGGTGGATACCATGAGTGTTTGCTCGATGAAGGAGAGGAGAGCGGGGAGATGAAGAAGATGACGGAGAGAAGAATAAGTGAGTCACTTGCAGCCAATGAGGAAGCAATAGCCCTTAGTTGGAATGATTATTAGAGTTCATACCCATAGGGTCAGTAACACAATATACCTCACCAAAAGTGGTTCTAAAAGATGAAGCAACGCATTTTGTGAAACTAGTTGCTTGCGATGGACCTACTTCTGAGGTAGCTGCTACTGCGATCCTTGACTGGTATAGCCGTTACGGTGTACCAACTGTATGGGTTAGCGACTCAGCATCACACTTTAAGAGCAAGGTGATTGCTGAATTGAGCCGGCGACTGAAGGGTCGACAAGAATTTGTTCTAGCTTACTTGCCATTGAAGAATGGCTCTGTAAAGCGCATCAATCGGGATATTCTGCAAATATTGAAAGCTCTTGCTCTGGAGTTCAAGGTGAGTGTGCACGACTGGCCCTACATATTGCCGTTGGTGCAGTCAAGCATCATTCTCTCACCTGTCTCTTCTCTAGCGAATCGAGCACCAGTTGAACTTGTTACGCGACTACTATGCCCCAGTACTTTGGACACCATATTTTTCCGGGGGGTAGCGACATTGACTCAGCCACAACCCGATATTTCGCAACGCCTCTCCGATGTGCGAGCTAGAATCATGAAAATGCATAAAGCCGTCAAAGCTGAACGCACTCGACAAGCTATCCAGTACCGAGAACGCCCTCATCACGAGTAGCAAGTATTTTTATGTAGGCGACTACGTGTTGCGATCACGAGTCGACGAGAAACGGCACGCCAACAAGCTACGCGTGATGTGGGTGGATCCATATCGTGTGATTGGAAGCAAGGATTACTATTTCGCTGGTGAGCACTTGATCAGTGGTAACACGATGAACATGCATCCATCTCGTCTAAAACTGTACGCAGATGATTCGGTGTGTGTTACCGATGAACTACTGGATCGCATCGCGTCCCAAGGAACACTGCTGGCTGTAGAGGCAATAGTGGAACACCAAATGAACACTAACATGAAGGCCTACGAGGTAAAGTCAAGTGGATGGTCCTCGAGTCCATTAGTGGTAGTCAGACTTGGATACAAGAGGCGAATCCAAGCCGCAGAAATTCTTCATTTTAGCCAACCAGACACTGCGAACTCTGACGGGACTCCAAAGGCTTGATCCAAGCGAGCTTCAGGTGAGATCTCCTTTTTCAGGCACCATGCCGCGGAAAAGTAAGCGGCATGCGTTACTGACCGGTCTTCGTGAGGTGTGGCAGAAGCGCCTTGCCTTGAATGATGCTGAAGATTCCAGTGATGAAGACGATGACATCAGCTTCGTCTCGCATGGAGTTCCACCTGACTCGGATGAACGAGACAGAGTTCAAGCTGAAGTTCCGCATGGACAGAAGTTCCGCATGGACAGAAGCTACTTCCTGGTGGTGTGCCAACTTATTGCAGACGACAGCGAGTTTAAAAGCGTGGCTGGCAAGCAACAGAGACAGTCGGTGGAGTTTCATGTGATGGAGCTGCTACGGACGCTAGGATCGCCGGACGGCCAGGGCCACTCCGCCGATTTCCTGTCCGTTGGCAGCCACACACCAGAGACTTTGTTGGCGAGACGAGTGGTTCGTGCACTCCTCAAGTTTAAAATGACCGCTATCTGCTGGCCTTCGGAAAAAGAGCGTCACGAGATTTCTGCAAGAGTCAAAGCCGTGTCTGGGATTCCTCACTGTGTTGGCCTAATTGATGGCACTCCTTTTTCCTGCGCTACCGCCCGCATGATCACGGGGAAGCCTTCTATTCGCGTAAGGCATCGTACGCGATAAATGGATTAGTGGTGTGTGGTGACAAGTGTCGTATCCGGTACGAGAATATTGAGTGGCCAGGTTCGAGTCATGACAATCGCGTGAAGAGGAACTCGAAGTTGGCAATTCAGCAAGATGAATTCTTTGATCAGAACGAATTTATTCTTGGAGATTCTGCTTATCAGTCCTCTTCAGTGCTGATCCCAGCATACAAATCGAGTCGCGGTGGCGAACTAGCTTTGAGGAAGCATTTTTTAACACGCGACTGGCAAAATACGCACTCGTGTAGAGCACTGCATTGGGACGCTAAAGGGCAGATTTCCGTTGTTGTCGAGTCTGCGATGCAGGCTTCAAAACAAAACTGAGATGGAATACACAATTTCATTGATCCGTGCTGCTACGATTCTGCATAACATGGCTATCGATGACCCGATACCCGAAGATTGGATGCGGAGAGACCCGGAGGATGATAGTGACGACGACGACAGTGCCTTACCAGGAAGCGCTGAAACCAACGAGGAACGACGATCGTATTTGCGTGACTATCTCTTTGACAGCAGCTTTTGATCAATCGGTCATTTTTCACCTTGATACACGAGAGGGAGTATGGCGTCGATGTCGTGCTGAGGAACTCCGTTGTTAAGTAGGTTCTGGCGCGAGAGTAGAAGTTGAACGTCAGCGTCGCGCTGGGCGGCTTGTAGTTGCACTCGTTTGACAGCTAGTTCAACATCGGCCTGCTTTTCTTCCCGAGCGTTTTGTTCCTCTTTTAGCTGGAGCTCGCGCTGCCTAATGTCATGGTCACGCTCTTGAAAGTCAAGCGAACGATTACGATTCTCCATGCGAGTACGTAAAACGTCGTTCTGTTGGACCAGGAGACGTTCAACCGGATCAGATTTTGCTTTTTTGCTGTTGTATGTCTCATCAACAGCAAGAGGCCTCTTGACATCGCTTTGCGCGATCGTTGGTGTGCTACGCGCCGCGTCGTCAATGATGTCCGACGTTATTTGAGGGCGAGCGGAAGGCCGATCAACCATCACGTCATGAAGATCGTAGTAGTGAGGGCAGCGCTTTAGGATAGCAGAGCGAAGGTCAGCCTCATCCGTGACGCCAGCACCAGTGCCAGCAAGAAAATCCTCTGCTTCACGATATTGTTTCTCCAACGAATTAATTGTCTCGCGTACGCCAGCGCAATCGCGATGCTTAATTCCAGCGGCGACAAGCTTGGCTACTATCTTCGTCATCAAAGACTCCTTTGTTGCGGTCGCTGACATGCCACTTGCGCCACTTGTCGTAGTCGGCCGGGTTGGTGATCCAGTCGAGCACAACGCGAAGGGAAGACTTCCGCCGTCTACGGCGTCCGAGTCCCAGAAGATCGGCTTCTACTTTCCGGCGCGTGTCGTTCCTCTCTCTGAGGGCTTCGTGCCCTCCTTTCACTGCTTGCCAGAACCCATTCTCTTCTTGTGTGCACCAGTCGTGCTCTTCGCTATCGTGGTCTCCTGTCCGGGTGCGCTCGTACTTCCTTCAGCACTGCTCCCCATTGGTTCCATGTTTCACGATCTTCCGCGCCCTTTGGTCTCTGTGGTGAAGTGCTGCAAGCTTGGATTCCAAGCCATGGCTTGGAAAGAAAAGCCGAGGTGAGATCTCTTGGATTGCAAGAGGTTTTTGTCCAATGAAAATCACCTGAGTGTCTTGGATTCGCCTCTTGTATCCAACTCTGACGACCACAATTGAAGACTCTTGGGAGCCCATGAAGACTATGAGCGAAGATGTGCCTCAGTTACTACTACAGTACGCTGGCGAATCCAATGATGACATTTTCCAACGTGTGGTCATTTCAACTATCGACTCCAAGCAACAGGGACACTCCAAGCCCACCGCCAACTGAGCTATGACGATATCCTCTGTAATATGATGATCGGTTTCAAAGGGTTGTCGAAATTGTAGCTGGAAGACTACGAAATGAATGACGGCACCAATACAGGATATGTATATGACGATAAGATACATGATGACAAATTGGAAGACCCATTCCCTTCATATCGACGGCTCAATCTGGATTTAGCGGTTTGAAGATCAACGTTTGGATAATATTCGAATTCAAGGATTTGATTGGCTGAAACAAAAGGATGCAAATCTTTTCGCAAACACTGCAACACGTCGAAGTTGGCGACTCGTCTATACTCTAAATGAGACGAGGCGTCAGATAACGTCATGCGCCGACAAGGATAAGTGACTGCGGTGTTGGAAAGCTTGGGGGTAGTTTGATGATGTCTATTTTACATCAGCTCCTCTAACCCGCAGCCACTGCAACTGTAGTAAGCTCTGTTCAGCTATACTGAAGCAGATCTCGACTACGATCATATACATCGTCCAGCTGCACTGGTAGACGACAGGTTGCACTTCAAGTGCAAGCAGTGCATGCTATAAGGACGACCCCCTGGACTGCTGAGACGGCTGGCGGGTGCACTTTCGAGTTAGTTTAGATAGCTCACTTTGCAATTTGTTTACGCTCATCAATACAAGTTGACCTTCGCGGGAGTTCCAGCTCCCAAACTTGTTGTTTGACACGTCACAGTCCCACTGCAGGAACTTGCGGACGACGCCCGGCATCTCTAGCTGTTGGGGAGACCTGTGGAGATGGCATGTCGAGCTCTGTCAGCTCACAGTTTACCACCTTGTAGTTGAAGCTGCCTGTGTATTCCGGACAAGCCATCAGTAATGAAAGGAAGCTTCGACTTATATAATCAGTACAGCTTCGAGCTTTCTTGACTCGTCTTGGTTGTTGGGGTGTTGGGGATGGATCTTTCCGTAGCGATCCGCAGACTTGGCTGCGCATGATAACGCGGCTCGTGAGCATTCCTTCATGGTGTGCCAGCCGCCGATGCAGATATGATATGTCAGGAAGTGTCTGTCGATGTAATGTGGAGCCGCTTCGTCGACCGACAAACGAAGCGCGAATACTCCAACTACATCTTCACGAGAGATGAGTTTGTCTCGAACCGGTATCCTCCTGATATTACCATGGATCGGTGGCTTCGAGAAATGGAATCTGTGCCGTCAGCTTCTGCACTATGGCAGGCAGATCACTGACGAGGATTATGCTGAGACCTTGCTGGGTCATGTGTCGAGGCCACGCCGTGATGTTGTGCGTCAGTTCTCGAAGCACTATGTTGTTCGTGATAGTGGAGCTGTTCGGCCTGTTCCTACTGCGGCGCAAGTGATGAATACGCTGCGTGCTGAGTCTGCTCTAGATGAACGCGTCGCGTGTGAAGCGGACACGAAGCCTGTTGCATGTTTGCTCGTGTGGAAAGCAAGCAAAGGATGATTCAGCCAAGCCAAAGTCGAGTGGTTATCCAAGCAAGGGTAAGCAAAACAGAGGGAAAGGTCGATACAAGGCATGGCAGAAGAAGGAGGAAGGGAAGCAGAACGGCAAAAAGAAAAGACCCGGGCCTGTCACGAGTGCGGTGAAGTGGGTCACCCTTGAGCCAACTATCCAGACCGGAAGTCAGATGAGTCTAATCGTCCAGCCATCTCTAATTTCAAGAGATGGGAGAACAAGAGTGGCGGTAACGATGGGAAACGCACTGAAATAAACTCGAGTGGTATTTGCTGTCGTGTGCGTGGTGCTTCTGTGGTTTCAGCTACGTCGGTTACGACCCCTGCTGGCACTGAGATGGAGTGGGTCTTGGATTCGGCAAGTGATGTGCATGTGTGCAACAACCGCTCAGTTCTGAGCAATGTCTGGAAGGACCAAGTGCACTTCTCCTTGGGGTACGATGGGAATATTCGGGAAGACGAGGAAGTTGGCGACGTCACATTGCGGGTGACTAGCAACAAGTCGTCGCATACTGAACTCGTGTTGCCGTTCACGAGCGTGTTGCTCTCGCCGCAAGCGCCGGACAACTTGCTGCGCCAGCACATGCTGGAGAATGATGGATGGACTGTCAAGTACGGGTTCATCAACTCGCAGCATGTGTGTCGTAAAGAGCATGTGGAGCTGTTGCTGCCCAAGACTAACCGTTGATACCGCTTGAAGACGACGGCAGCTACAGTGTATACGGAGCAGAGTGGAGTTCAACAGCAAAGTGACTCGATCGTACTTGTGGAGAGCAAGAAGGATGGTGCTGCGTCTCTGGTACACTGGCATTTGCGTCTTGGTCATTTGAACCCACCTGCCCTGCAGCGGATGGTGCGAAATGAGGTAGCTACTGGCATGGAGGCCGAGCTGTCTGAGGACATGGACTTGCCGTGCTGGTCATGCAGATCGGCAAAGATGATTCGCATGTCGTTCATGAATACTGTGACTCGTCGAGCAACTCGACCATTCCAGAAGCTGATGAGTGACATGTGTTACGTGGGGAGGTCACTTATGATAGCTATGAGCACTTTCAGGTGGTGCAGGATGAGGCTAGTCGCTATCTCTGGGGCTTTACGCTGTTCTGAAAGGTGAATGCCTCCGAGGTGGTGATGGATCATTTGAAGTGGGTCATTGCGCAGGGAAACAAGGTGGAAGTGTTCAACTCGGACCAGGGCAAGGATCTCTGCAACAACAAGTTGAAGCTGTTCCTCCGAGGCAACGGGATCGAGTACACCACGACAAACTCTTACAGTCCGGAAGAGAACGGGCTGGTGGAGAGAATGAACGGAGTGGTGCTCGCTCGTGTTCGATGCTTGCTGACCGCGGTCAATACGCCGTGGATGCTTTGGGGTGAAGCGTTCGGGTTTGCTATCGAGTTGATGAACATCAGCGTAAGCAATGCGGAGACTCCATACTATCGCCGCTTTGGGGGCGACCGGACATGACATCGTTGCGAACGTGGGGCTGCATAGCCTTCATCTTCACGCCCAAGACGTTGCGTAAAAGCAAGTTGGAGAACCCAGGGAAACCGGGTTTGTTTGTGGGATATTCGAAGCACTCGGAGAGCTATCGCATCCTGAACTTGATTACGGGTAATATTGTGGAAGTTCGCTCAGTTGAGCTTGAGGAAGACTGGACTGTGGAGGCTTCTTACGTGACCAAGCTTCTCTCCAACCGCTATGGTCGAGGACGGCATGCGTTGCCTTCGATCATACCTTACGTGCGACTATCTGTTGTGCATCGAGAGACTTCTGGCATGAAGCGATGCTCTCATGACGATTGCACGGGTCCATCAAAGCTTCAACGTTGTGGAGTTCACACTACTAGCTGTGGGTATCCTGCTGATGAAGGAAGTGGATCTACTGCTCCGGCATCGTCAGGTGCGCCTGGTTGTTGGCTGGTAGCTGGTCACGAGATTCCGACGGAGGATGATGCGGCAGTTGCTCCGCCGACACCCGAGGGTGTGCTTCAGCAAGGGGCTAACTCTTCTCAGCATGAGATGTCTGAACGTGAAAGTAGTTCTAATGGCGTTGTTGACTTGCCTAACAGCAGTGATGAGGCAACGGCCAGATCACCACCGGATCGACAGGCTTCGCCTTCAGTGGGAGATCAAGTTTGTGATGAATTCTCAAGCAATGAACTTGCTGCTGCTGATTTGGATCCTGAAGACGGGGATGTTAGCTTTGGAGACCCTGTGGATCTCTTTCGTCGCACCACGTCGTACGAGGGCTTTGTGGAGACCGACAGTGAAGATGACGACGAAGCCGATGGGTGGCGAGGTGAGACCTCGCGCGCGGCTACATCGCTCCGTCGTTCTTCACGTATTCGCCGTCCAAACGTTTGACTGCAGGACTATGAGGTGGAAATTCCTGCCAGTCTTGTAGTTCAAGCTGTCAACTTACTCATGGAGCCACAGAGCATTCGGGAGGCTTTGCATGCTCCCGACGCCGACAAGTGAAAGGAGGCTTTGGAGAAGGAGTACTCAGACTTGATGCGCAACAACACGTGGGAACTGGAGGAGCGCCCCAAGGGGACGAAGATTCTAACTAGCAAGTGCATCTTTGTGCGGAAGCGGAACCCGAAAAGAGAAGTGACTCGCCACCGCACGCGCATTACCATCAAGAGCTGCCAACAGAAGTACGGAATCGACTTCTGGGAGACATAAGCTCCCGTGATTTCGTACGAAGCAGTCAAGTTGGTGTTGTTGTTGGCGTTGCATTACGGTCTCTTGTGCGAGCACAACGACTTTGTCACGGCATTCTTGAACGGCCCGATCTGGGAGGACGTGGAGATCTACATGGAGATGCCGGATTACTTCAACGACGGAAGCGGTCATGTCTGTAGACTACTGAGGAGTCTATAGGGATTAAAACAAGCGCCGTTGGTACAAGATGCTTGATGAGCACCTACGTTTAAGCGGCCTGAAGCGGTCGAAGATGAACTATGGTGTGTACTGGCAAGTAGTGGAAGGAAGTCCGATCTTCTTGACGGTCTACGTGGACGACGTAGTCATCGCTACCAATGCGGATTACATCAAGCTTGTCGTGGGCGAGCTTGAACGCAAGTTCAAGATCAAGGACTTGGGGCCAGTGAACTTGTTGTTAAGCATGGAGATTACTTACATCCCGGGTCGCTACTAGTACACTTCAGTGAATTCCGAGTAAACGCCAACCGATCATGACTCCAGCGTAAACGCATTAACTCCGAGTACATGCAGGCTATCTAGCACCGCGGCTATGCAATTGCCTGACAATCGAGTAAAAGTACCATCATACCGGTATGCGCTGGACGGTTCACTCCCAAATTCAAGGTACGAGGTGGAGCATTTGCTTGGGCTATGACTTACACGCATGTGGAGTTAGGCGGTTAGCGCACAAGCGTTCGGACTGGCGCGCGCAGGAAGCGTTTGAAGTGGATGACCACGCCTGGTACGCACACTTGTATATTATAGTGTGCGCTCTCGACTCGATTGGTTCAAGTAATGAGGTTGACAAGTGTCCGTGTATCGCCACGAGTCATCTCAATCCAGCTCTGGTTTGAGCGCATTCATTTTCCCTTTCCCAATTATCTACGTAAATCCCTACCTTCCATCGCACCACTCACCACCAGTAGCAATGGCTACTGCGAAATTCATCATAGTTATTGTTTAGAACTGCCGAACGCACAAACAGACATACACGTTTGCAAACACCACTGACTGTTAGTTAGTGTGTTGTAAATTGTACAAAACATGTATGCGGAGTACCCTATCCCCAGAGGTACAATCGTGCCCATACCATAGCCGCGGATGCTCGTAAGGTCTACGACGTAGACAGTGTCTACTAGACACTAGATACCGGTACGATAATCTGATCGGATAATCTTACTGGATAATATCGATCGTTTGTCTGGATTAAGTGTGCACATCAGAGAACTCAAAAGCAGCCAATGTACTCGGGAATCAGGGCTGAAACCATGTACTCGTCAGATGTACTCGGAAATAAGGACGATCCTACATCCCGGGCCAGGCGATGTGGATCTCGCAGAGCGGCTACATTGAGAAGATTCCCAATCGCTTTAGAATGGACAAGTGTCGTGCGGTGGCCACGCCGCAAACCGTTGGCACTCTTCCGTTGCCTGCACCTTCGAATCCAGAGGACGTCATGAAAGCTTACCGTATCGTGCTATAGTGGGTTGTCTTCAGTACTTGGTGCAATGCTCTTGACCTGAGCTGTCCAACGCCGTGCGGACGTTGGGCATGTAGTACACACACAAGGACTACAGCATGGCCAAGCGGGTACTGCGGTACTTGCGAGGGACCTCGGACTACGGTCTTGTGTAGGAGAAGAAGGAGACGCCGGACTTGCACTTTGTGGCGTTCCCGGACGCTGATCTCGGAAGCGAGAAGGACGACTGACACTCGGTCACGGGGTTCGTGTTGCAGTTCAACGGCTGCACGTACGTATATAAGTCGCGCAAGCAGCGAATCGTCACGGACGACACGTGTTGTGCTGAGTTCGTCGCTGCGAGCGAGTGGTCGACCATGATCGTGTGGATGCACAACTTGTGCACGGAGTTGAAGCTCAAGTGTCACAAACCTACGGTTCTCTACCAAGACAACCAGGCTACGATCACCGTGTTGATGGAGATCAAGGGAAACTAAAAGACGAATAGCGTGGACCTGAAGTACCACAAGGTGCTGGACTTCCATGAGCGGGGTGAGTTCAAGGTGTGCTACTGCTCGTCGACGGAGAACCTCGCCGACATCTTTAAGAAGGCGCTCGGTCCTACGTTGTTTCGCAAGTTTCGAGAGCGGTTGAACGTTTCCGCTGGCCATTGCGGATGGCAATGCAGAAGGTCATGACTAGCTTGGCATACTACGAGCAAGGCAGACTCGAAGTGGGAGTGCGGAGATGGCATGCCGAGCTCTGTCAGCTCACAGTTTACCACCTTGTAGTTGAAGCTGCCTGCGTACAGTCTCGTACCCGATTGACCATTTGTATGAGACAGATAGCTTTGCATGTCTAACTACCAGAGGACGTTTTCATCCTGCGGGGTTTCCTCCTCAATCCCAATCTTTATCCGTGGAAACAAGCCTCTTCCATTTTCGGTCTTCTCCGCTCAAGGTCACTCGCTCTTATCTACTATCTTCACAAGACCGTCCACGCCCATTTCCTCGTACAGTAGTCGCGAGTCCACTCGGTCTCGGCCATGTCGTAGCTTGCAGCGAGAGAGCCCCTCGGCGAAGATTTCACCCGATTCAGGACACTTTAACAGCGCCAAGAGGAAGAGCCAGCCGTCGTACCAGTACACGTTGCGCATGTGCACCTCGTATTAATAGCGCTGGAAGAGCTTGATGGACTTGAAGTGGAGGATCCCCTGCGCGAACACAAAGTACCAGTGGTTGCGGCACAGGCGTGCAGAATGCCCTGTACGCCGCAGCCGTACCAATAAGCGTTCTCCAGCAGCGTGCCCGTCAACTTGCAGTCTTTCAGAGACGCGCGTGAGTTCCAGACGCCAGGGTACCACAGTAGCGTGCCGGGCGCCTGTGGCGTGAGCTTACGGCGAAGCCCATGTGCCACAGGATGCGGGGAATCATGGGCACAAACACGTCGAAAAGTGTTGAGCTCGTTGAACATGGTCTGCTGAGCAATTAACTTGATTTTAGTATGTTCTTGAAAAACTTGATGTTTGTAAGGAAGGTCAAAGTTGAAGTGAGACCATCACTCTGCATTCCGCATTGAAAGGGAAACCTTTCACTTCCGCATTCTCCACGCGCTACACAAGACCAGAAGAAGCAGACAGACGAGGGAGGGAGAAGGTGATGCTAGACATGACGGACGCCATGGAGGACCCGCCATCGCAGGACGCGAAGACACTCGTCCCGATGTCACTGAGTTTGTAAGTGGGGCGTTGCGCTGAACGTCAGCAACCGATTTAATGTGTTGTATGGCTACAGAGTGGCCAAGAAGGAGAAGATCCTGCAGGCGGAAGTCGACAAGCTGGAGAAACTGCTGAGCCAACGCAACAAGCTGCTCTGTGACTTGCGAGAGAACCATGAGTACATACTCACGACCAACGGGCAGCTACAGTACGTTTCCCTTAGATTTCCCTTCTTGTAGTCGGCAGCTCTAATCGCTTTTTGGTTGTGATATGCAGAGAAAGGAAACGACTCCGGAAAGAGAAACTAGTGTCGCTCCGTACGCTGCTGGAGGCTGACCACGAGAGAGATGGAGCTGGTCAACCCGGTCACTGTGACGCTATCGGAGTGAGCGAGCTGGACGCTACTGCTGAGAAGTGCGACGTGCTGAAAAACATTTTGCTGGGACTTACGGACAAGCACACCGCACTAGAGAAAACCCGTATGGGGCTTGAAGAACGAACGGCTATTGATACAGCGGCGCTGAGAGGGAAGAAGGAGCAGCTGAACGAAGGTATGAGGCTGGAAAGTAGCAGCTTGTCGTCACTGTCGTAGCTTACGCGCTGGTATGCTCCAGTTCAAAGTACTCTGTTTCTGCTGCACGAAGATATTCGCTCGACTCAGTGGAACTTTGAGGTGAACGATGTCCTGTCAGTTTGAATCCGTCATTGCTTTGGTCACTTACAGCAGGGTGGTCTTGAATACAGAATGATCAAGCTGAGTTCACTGAAGAAGACAAGCGCCTCAATGCCGCTAACCAAGATTCTCAAAGAGAGACATCAAAGTTGGACAAGATCGACGCTGCGTTTCGAATGGAAAAAATCACAGTCGCAGACCTCCAAACAGTACGCCACTGCATGTTTAACTCGCTGTATTCATGTCCCCTCTGATTATGTTTGTACTGTGTGAAGGTCTGGAAAAACTGCCAGGGAATGGCTCATGAAGAGCATCGCCAACTCGCAGTTGCGAACGAAGAAGCTAAAAGGTATAGTAACGCTGGAAGCATATTATTGTTCGTACTCATCGGAAATGGTGTTGTATTTGCAGTGAACAGCGCGAGCTTCAGAAATTACTTGATAATAACGGGGTACGTGATATCAATTTGATTGTCGCCTATACAAGATTGTTGGCTGATAGTGATTCTGCAGGCGACGTGTCCTGCGGATGAAGAAGTTTTACAGGAGGAAAAGGAACTGCAATCTCGACTGCAGCACCTAAACGTAGGCCTCAGCTATTACGTTTGTCGTGATCAGATCTAATTACACGCCTTTGTTTCTCATTTGTAGGAAGAGGTGACCAATGCGAAGTTCTTGAAGCGTGAGCTAGCACTGCGGAGAAAGCAGGAAAAGATATGCTGGTCATTACACAATCGAGCATCAAGGTGGGTCAAGTTGGTTACGAACCGTCAAAATTGAAGTCGCTCAACTGTCACGAATTCGCTTTGAGCAGGCTAAAGATGAGCATTTGACTTGGCTGGAGCGCCAGCGTATACATCTTGAAAACGAGCGAAATGAGATTGCAAAAGCTCAAGCTGCCGATGAAGCTGGTATGGTTTGTGTAATGTTAGACTGAGAGGTAATAGTTCCCTTCTGAGGCTGTTCTAACGATGGTTCTGACCGTTCACGTTAGCTTATCGAGTGCTTGTCGAGGAACACGAAGGCGCAATGGCTGCTCTCAATGCCCAAATCAAGGATGCCGAAAAGCAGATGAAGACTACGGAGCGTGTCATCCCCGCGCAAATTAAAAAGGTGGACGCTGTCAACAAGAAGATTGCTCAGAAGACAAAACAACTTGCAGAGTGGAGGACCATAATTGATGCGAAACAAGAAGAAGTGGCTAAGTCTGCAGCTACCCAAGAACTAGTCGATGCTGAAGCATTGAGCATACAAGAAGCGCTAGATCAAGAGTTACGCCTTCTTCAGAACTCCCAACAACTGCGAGCTACACAGGAGATGGAAACAGAGGAGTTGCGCTCATCTTGGGCTGCATTAGACACTGACACTCGTCAAGTGCGCAAGACACTCGCGGCAACGAAGAACCGTCTCACAGAAACACAAACCGCCGTGAAAAATCGCATCGATGAAATACGCGAGAAGTTCCTAAGCTCCTTTGTGATTAGCGACGCTGAAAATCTCATCGAGCTGTTAAACGAAGAGGTAAAGTGCAATGGGAGTGAAAAATGGCACATTCTAACGCTACGGCATGCTTATTATGGTTTAGATTGAAAAACGAGACAAGGACGCACTGGATTCAGCAATCGCAAGCAAGGGAAATGGTACGGTTGGTACGAGAATTGCGGACACCCATTCTTGCTAATTTTCTTGTCCATCGACCCCGACTTTGACAGCTAAAACAGAGATACGATGCTTTGGCGGCCGACACCCGCACAAAATACGGCAAGATTCTGCGGCAAAAGGTATCGTGATCCATCAATCAATCCATTCATCCAAACAAAAACTCGTTGTAACTATTCTGTCTAGGAAAGGAAATACAACACGAAGCTGCGAAAGCTGCGAAACTTGGAGGCGGCCTCTACCGACATAACACGCATGGGCGAGGAAGAAGACATCGTGGAGCGTGAATCTGCGACGGGTCCCAGTGCAAACAGGGGTCAGGAGAGTATGGCGCCTGAACAAGTTAGCAAGGCTAAACTCGACGGAGTTCCGGACAAGGTGCGTTCAAAGTAGAACTGGTTTGAGCAGTATGGCTTCTCACATTCCGCTTTTGTAGGCACCAGTCGTCAAAAAGCGCTTGTCAATAACAAAACCAACACAACCAAAGGCGAAGGTTGTGTCGAAGCAGGCTGTACCGAAGCGAGCCCCAAGTCGGCTCGACGTCAACTCGCACCGGGTTTATACCTGGCGGACGAGTCGCCTCGGACGGACAACGAGCTGACAGACATTTTCACCGCCAACGCAGAAACTGCATCGTCAGCACGTCGCCCTCGTTTGAAGAGACGTACACCCGCGCAGAAAGCGGGGAAGGCAGCAACAGCAGAGCACAACCATCCAGAATCAACTCCCGAAAAGCCAGCGCCTGTGACCATTGCTTCCTCCGCCTCTAGTGCTCAATCGGATCCTGCCGGCGGAGTGACCCTGTCGATTTCCCAGTCGGCTGTGACGAGAACCTCGACGTGGCGGTGGAAGACAACACAACACACCCAGTAACGACGATCGTTGATACGGAAGCACCATCCCTCTCGAGTCAAGCGGCGGCTAAGAATCAACCAAAGCAAAAGGTACGCCGGCAAAACCAAATTGCTGTCCATTTCGCGCACAGTCAGCAATGCCGCAGAGAGCTAACAACTGTTGAAGCAGGTTGCCAAGCGCCGCACAAAAGTCTCGCACCGACACGTGAAGGCAGCCAAGATTGGGCGTCTCTCACTTGCACGCTCCTCCGTGGATTGGTCCACCTCCGATGCCTTCTCGTTCAACTGAGCCTGTATCCAGGCCCTGCGTCTCCATTAACATCACCGCTAACATGACTTCTTTGCCAAAAGCTGTGACCTCGCTGATTGTCCGTGAAATGCGGGGGCGCCAGTCCAAACTCGGACACTTGCGACACCAAAGCGCACTCAACTTGTAGGTCATCTTGACCGCATACGCAATTCGGCCATCATCGCCGCTTTACGCAATGCGATTGGCTTGCACTTTAGCCCTCCAATCATATCGTTTCGCTTCCCAAAGGTAGGACGGTCCGTAGAACGAGGGGTGCAGGAAGCTCGACCCCAGTACGAATTTTGCCAAGTCCGATCGACAATGTTCTCCACCGTGCTTCGCTCCGCTTCTCGCCAGCCCATGGGCGCTGCTGCCTCGGCGACCGCCATGGCGTCAGCTCTGGGCCTGGCCAGCTTCTCGTCCACCGCGCACAACGAGGGCGAGACCAAGGTGGCGCTGAGTCCCAAGGAGTTCCGCTCCTTCAAGGTGACCAAGGTGGAGGACGTGACCCACGACACCAAGCGCTTCGTGTTCGCGCTGCCCAGCAAGGAGCACGAGATGGGCATCACGGTGGCCAGCTGCCTCATGGCCAAGGCCAGCGTGGACGGCAAGAACGTGATCCGTCCGTACACGCCCACCAACACGAACGCCGAGAAGGGCGAGCTCGAGCTCGTCGTCAAAGGCTACCCCACGGGAAAGCTCAGCAAGCACATCGTGAACCTCCAGGTGGGTGATGAGCTGGCCATGAAGGGCCCGTTTGTCAAGTTTGAGTACAAGCCCAACCAGTTCAAGAGCATCGGCTTCGTGTGCGGCGGCTCGGGTATCACTCCGGCCCTGCAGGTCGTCAAGGAGATCTGCCGTAACCCCGACGACTCGACGCAGGTGGTGCTCATCTTCTGCAACCAGACGGAGAAGGACATCATCCTCCGTGACGAGATCGACGCGCTGCAGTACATGTACCCGCAGTTCCAGGTGCACTACGTGCTGGACAAGGCCGAGGCCAACTGGGAGGGCTACACGGGCTACGTGACCAAGGAGCTCATCCAGAAGCTGCTTCCTGGTCCGTCGGACGAGAGTCTCATCGGTGTGTGCGGCCCACCTCCCATGATGGACGCCATCTCGGGCAACAAGGCCCCCGACCGCAGTCAGGGCGAGCTCAAGGGCCTGCTCAAGGAGATCGGCTACACCAGCACGCAGGTGCTCAAGTTCTAGGCGACCAGTCTAGTGACCGATCCATTGACGTGTAGGAAGCTGGCTTGCTAGCTACAAACGCATACTGTCAGTGCATCACAAAGGTTCAGCCTTGCAGCAAAAAATATAGCGCACTGGTTTAACTTTTCATTCGATCTTGTGCACAGCTTGGTTATTAGTAGCTCACTTCAACTTGCTTACCAGTACCGGTACCGAAGTCGGTTGTAGTTTCGGCCACGACGGATGAAAAATGTTATTTATGACAGATGAGCGAAATACCCTTTAGACACGACTGCTATAATAGCGTCGTCCGAAGGCGCCTCGGTGCTCGGTGAGTACACCGCTTTGTAGACTGGACTCTGTTTGCTCTTGGTATTGACACCGCTGTCTGGAATCGGTGAAATGGCGATGAACTTGGATTCGCGACCGACTTCCGTGGGGCTGGCTTCAAGAGCATCCGGGTCGTTTTCCTCGAGTGCGTCTTCGGGTTGTAGATGACGTACAAAGTCAAGTTCACTGCGTTGACCAACAGACACATGGCGTTGCCTCCGAACAGGAACCAGCTCGAGATCATGGGGCAGTACACGACCCACAGACGTTGTTCAGTGCACCTGCAGCCACCATCGGGACCGGATGAACGCCGCCGACTTGTAGTGCAGCACCTTCATCATACGTTCGAACGGCGAGCTGAACATGCTGAGACCAGCCAACACACCCAATATACCCAATGTAGTGTCCACTCCGTCGTTCGAACTGGTTGGTGTATCCGGCATGACCGAGAATCGCGTACACAGTGATGAGGCCCAAGATAGTGGCGCCAATGGTGATCCGGCGTAGGGTTTTCTTTCGGTCGCGGGCGAACCAGTAGAACGTGGTCACATAGCCGATAGCGAGGATGTCGGACGTGAGGAAGGTGGCGAAGATGGGGAACCAGTTCTTGACGATGGCACCGTCTAGCATCCAGACGTGTCAGTTGGCCACCATGCAGACGAGCGGCAGCACGGACGCGATACCCGTGTCTTTCTTTAGGTAGATGCGGTACATCGAGAGCGTGACGCAAATGGACGTGATAGACGCCAGCACGCGGAAGAGCGTTTCCACGACAACGCCCACCATTGTTACGAAGGTCTTGAACTTAGGAGGATATTGACGTCGATGGCGATTGATGCATGGAACGTCGCCAAGTTTGTAGATGGGGTGTGCGCTGCGACTCAAGTCGAGTAATGAGCTGCCCATGAGATGCGACATCAAGCGGAAGATGTTGTTCTGTTACAAAGTCACCCCGACCAGGTTGTCGGCCAGTCAAAAAGCGAGTTGGCGTGTTGATTCAACACCGGGTGTTCATCTTAACCTGGGTGCTGAGCTGGAGAGGATGTTCCTCTCAACCTGCACTTTGAGCCGAGTACCGGTACGTTAACCCTGTCAAGATTTGTCGTAGATCGATCGACACCTCAAGCGTCACAACACCGAGAAATGGATATTTATCCTGGGATAGCAGTAGGCCTTGCCCAAATCGTGTAAAGGGGTTAATTAGGCGGGTCGGTATTACTGAAGCCGGTCCTTAAGTAATAGCGAAGCCTTTTTGACATTGTTTAAAATTTCTGTGGCGGATTGATATTTTTAAAATATACAAGTGACGGATTGATAAAGACATGATGGATTGACAGATTCAAGGCTTGGCTGATGCAGCTTTTTGAAGCTCGACAGTCGATTATAAACCGTACGCTTCTAGGGATTAATTAATGTCCAGCTTGTGGGAGGCTTGGCGATGATCCTCGACTCGCCCGGAGGCAAGTACCCGACGGAGCAACAGCGACGCCGTACCTGGCAAACAAATACGGCGACGGGCCTAACAGGTGCAACGTGCCCTCCACCTCGTTCTCTTTTTTCAATTTGAAGTAAGGTACATTAATGTCTTTTAGTCTAAACTAACGCCACCTAATGCCCATTCTCTGCCGATGCCAATAGTGCTACCCGCGAGTCAGTCGCCGTCCTCTTGCCTCAGAAGGGGGCGCCCACAGTAGTTACTCTTTGCCCGCCCACGTCCTCCGAAGTGGTCGATTTCTCGTGAACAAGAAGCCACTACTTCACATCTTCGTGCATGTAGGCTGTGATACCCGCCCAGCGCGCTCCGGCCGCTGGCATTTCCTTCGCATTCCATTCCATGTTCTGATCCGTAGGCTGCGTCATGCGCGCCAATGTCAGGTTTTGCTCTCGAAATTGGGTCGTCTAACTAAGCGTCTCCGCCGCGTCCGCACCTCTCCTCGACTTCCAGTAGTCTCCTTTGAAACGTTTGGCACGTGGTGGTTGTGTTGTATGTTGTAGTAGGACATCAGCGTTGTCTTCCATTACATGCACTGAAGCCCATGAGTGTGTCAGACACCGTCGTATCCCCTCAGTATGCAGAGTTGTGCCGCCCTTGAGGATGTCAATCTGTCGCCGACATAGTCTGCACAGCTGACATATTGCAGTTCATAGGCGCCAGTGACCTGATACACCTTCACCACTAGCGTTCCGCTGCAATAGCGCTTCACGCTGCCGCCCTTGTTCCCCACGAATGCCACTAGATAGTAATATCCTTAGCGAGGAGCCGACCATCCTGGCCAGCCCACTTCGCACCCAGAACTTCGCAGATCACATCACTGAGTTTGTTCCGGATCGGAAGCGGCACCGTCGTCTCAACGTCTCTGGTCACATCCATGTGGCCGTTGCGAAGCCGATTCTTGAGCCCTGCGATGTGGTGTGCGTGAGAGACGGCATTGTTCGGGTCAAAATACGTCACCCTCCACCTCCATACCGCAAGGAGGTATAGCGCTGCCCCCAAACTCCTGCAATCCGCTGTTAGGCGTTCAACTGTGTCTCCCAGTCGCTCAATTTGCTCGTCTGGAAGCGCCGCGATGACCTTCCCCGTCGCTACCGTGATACCAGTAGATGTCGTTGGCAGTTTTAGCGCGAAGATGGATTCTTCGTAAGAGTCTAGTTTCAGCCCCGCTGACTCACAACGGGACAGAAGTATCTGAGCGCCTAAGCTGCTGGGCATTCCCAAAAGACATGAAACAGGTCAATCCTCCTCTGTCGCCCGCATCCGGCGGGTGGGAAGTCGAGTCCGGCGGTGACCGGGTTGCACACTGTGATAACGTGATGTTTCACCCTTAGGAGCAATTGTTCGCCACATGCACCACCCGACGAATCCTCCGCCAGGCCAGTGTCTCCAGTTCTTCGCCACAGCAGCGCCCATCGGTTCTCGCGTGCCTCTCTAAATCGATGGCCTTTGGCGCCTTCGCTTTCCCGATGAGTGCTTTGTTCGTCTTCCTCTGCGTCCTCCACCGGCGTTCGCCTGCTTACAAATATACCGTTCGCGCGAGTCTTGGATGAGGGTGCACACATATCATCCGAGCTTTTTCGCCCACCTCCTGTTGCATCTTTGTGATTAGGTCACGATGGGAACGGATCTCAGTGGTTGCTCGCCTCTCATCACCGTCCCGAGGAGCTGTCTGTCCTATGATAGTTCTCTCTGGAGAAATGCGTGTCCCTCTGTCGTGGTGGAGTAGCGAACCGCGCCTCTGTGGTCGCCCGGCCGCAGTAGTTGCGGGAAATTCAAGATCAACATTTGCATGAGATATCCAATTTGCCGCTGGATCGTCGTGGTGACCGACGTGCAGAGTGCCGTGACAATCATTCCTCCAGTAGTCGTCCATTGCCAGTGAACCACCTGCTTGAGCTGTCTTCCTGCTCCGGAAGCAGGTATTCGGGTTGATTGTCTTGTCAGTTTCGGAATACAGCCTGTTCTCCGAGAGCACCAGGTACGGGAGCCACTCGGGCAAAATACGCCGTTTTCTTGCTTCCACTGCTATGTATCTATCATATTGCTTCCCTCGCATCGGTGTCGTGTCAATATGCAGACGGCGCCCGCGCCAGTAAATACCCAGTTGCCCCGAAAGTTAGTGGTGCAGTGTAGTGCCACAACCGTATCCGCTTTGGCCGGTTGCCATTCAATATGTTACAAAGGACCCTTCAAGTGTCCCAAAACTTCTCTCGAATGCCGTGTAGTGTTGGAGCTGTGTGTCGTGGCGACACATAAAGCGCTGCCGCTGTCCCAGCTTTTCGCAGCGCCGCAATCACGTCTTCCACGATCTGCGTGGCCGTGTCCGCTTCCCGAGCCCATACGTTCACAGTCACGTGTAAGTAGCTCTGTTTTTAGGTCCGGGATAGCGAGCCCACCGTTTTCCTCGGCAATCTGCCACATGGTCATTCAGCAACGCTCTGCCGGATACGGGTTCATCCGTGAAACGCGCGTGCCACACAAAATTGTAAATCATGGTTTGGAACGATTTGATCATCGCAGGTGTCGGCCATTGGTGGCGTCCAATGAAGATGAGTTTGGGGATCACCACTACCATGATTACCATACTCTTCTGATCTGCGGCCATCGTCTTCCGCGCCGCCATTTCAAGTCGGGTCACTAGTTGAGGCCTTGTTAGCCGCCATGTGAACATTTCATCAGGCACGCTCCCAACCGGAATACCCAGGTACCGAGACAGCTTCGATACAGCTTGTAATTGCAACGACTTAGGCAGTGGTGGGTTTAGCGCAATCACCAGTGTCTTCACCTCATTGAGACGCAGACCCGAGGTCAGTGCAAAACACCTCGTAATCTTCATAACCACAAAAACTTCTTCGGCCGATCTCACGTACGTCAGCGAAACCACCCACTTTGAGGTGCACCTGACCCGCCGAGCTACCCCTTGGATTTTGGCTCTGCATCTATCCGACGGTATAGCGCTTCCAGCACCTGTAGGAAGAACAAAGGCGCCAACGGGCAGCCCTGCCTTATGCCACACGTCACTCGAACCCATCTCGACCTGTAGCCATTCGCCAGAAATCTAACTCTGGTTCCGTCATGTAGGTTCCTCATCGCTGTCACGTACTCTAAGGGGCAGCCCAGCAACAACAGTACTTCGTAGAGGAACTCTCTATCGACCGAGTCATAGGCTTTGCGAAAATCTAGGAGCAATGCCAATGCCTGCGCCAGGACTGGGTCAGTGTGAACCGCCGTAACCTCGTTCTCTCTTGCTGCGTTCTCGTCGCTGCATTTACCTGCCAGACATGCGTGGCAAAACAGACGGCGATGCTGCTCAATCGGGTACGGGTGTGACGCCAAACGTGTTGGCCTCAAGTCGCTCCGAACAATGTATCTTGGTGCTACTACTACCGGTATTTTTTCTGATACATGTATTACTAAAAGGGAATTAAAACACATTTTAAAAGGGGACTCGACAATTAAAAAGCGAGCTTTTTCTCAGCCTGAGAAATCGTCGCTGGATGGCACAGGGACACGGTCGATTCACGAATGACGTCAGAGGGCGATGTACGAGAAGCACGTTATTAATTACTTCGAAGTAGGACAGAGTTGGTAGTATCGGATATTCCACGACACCAGCAGCGTCATGCTTAGCGCCCTCTCCATGAGGTGCATGCCTCAGCATACTTCGTCTAACAGGCCGGGCAAGGACCCGTCCGCACTGCATAATGCTCATCATCCCGTTACATACGTATCTCACGCCGTTGAGCGCGTGCCGTCCAGTGAGCTTTTTAATTATCGAGTCCCCTTTGAAAATGTTTTCAGATTTGAGCCACCCTTTGGAATTTTCTCTTAATAAAAAATGCATAGTATTAGATTATATAATTAATATATAGTAATATATAGAATAGTGTTGTATTTTAATACTGTTAAATAGTATTCGAACAGAAAATATCGAAAATCTATAGTACATCTGCTGCGGCTGGGCCATACAATGTATCTTGGTACTACTATTATTTTTCTTCTGATACTTAGATTAACAAAATAATGCAATTATTAGATTAAACAATTTATGTATAAATATCGAATAGTGTTGTATTTTAATACTAATAAAATAGTATTCGAACAGAAAATATTTTAATATAGTACATGTACACGCATTAATCCTCCATCTTTGAGCTACCGGTTGCGTGTGCATACCGGTCGTCTAACTTATCCCAGCCATCGCGTCTGTGCCGTGCCGGTGCCAATTCAATCTGAAGGTTTAGCTGCGAAGGCAGAAAATTTCGTAGGACTGTGCGACGAAAACCAGAAACACCCGTTCAGGTCGACGGTTCCGCTATACAGTAGATATTGTACACAGCTTTGTTTAAGGCTTATGGATACCACGAAGGCCTGAGTTGACACGAGGTCACTCCTTCCATCGCGTTAAATGTGATTTAATGGCACTTTACAAAGTGATAGCGATCGACCATGGCTACGATGGGTGGTAGATACTATTAGTCACTTTCCTCATTCACAAATACGTGGTCACACCGCAGTGCTGCAGCCAACTCTGTCTGCTCACTTTCGGATTTCCCGTCTTCTCTTCAACTTGTATCACAGCGTTAGACACTTCTCCCTTTCTACACCCAAGAACACTTCTTCCAACACCATGACGACTCGACTCGCTCTCGCAATCTCCGCTCTCGTTTTCATCTACGACAGCGCTTTTTCTCAAGGACCTCGCGGGCCTATCCGCATAGGACCCATGGCGCGTGGCCGTGAACAATCCGGCAACGGCTTTGGTGGCGGTCTCAACGGAGGCGACAACGGGTTTGGTGGAGGCCAGGAGGCCTCGGCGGCGGACGGGGAGGCTTCAATGGCGGTACTGCAGGTGCTGGTGCTGGGATGGGTGTTTACTTCAGGATTACTCTTGTGCAAGGATTACCCTAGGATTACTCTGGTTTAGTGTTGATCAGAACCATTCATTCGAGGCATGTTCTACAGAGCAGCGTTAGATAGCGAGGGTTTGTGCCTCTGGTAGTTCACTCACTATGCAGTTTAACTTACAAGCAACAAGCCGCGGAACTGACACAAAGTTAACTTTAATTCTTCAAGGACCGCAAGATGCAAGGCAATGACGCTCGACACGAGGCTGACGGAGACGCCGTGATGCAGAGTGTGCATCAGCCAGTATTCGAGTTTGTTCAAGCACCCAGACTGGCCGACTGGAGCCATGATGCGGTGGTAAGCTGTAAGAGAAGATGGGATCAGTACGTGAGTACTCTCCGTCAACGCTGTATGGAGAGTGGTGAGCGGCTGGAGGTTGCTCTGCGCCCGGTCAAGAACTGCATTGAGCCGGAGCTACTGGAAGTACTGTGTCTCTACGAGCTGCACAAGGCAGTCGATGAGGTGACCAGTGAAGAGATGGTTACACTGATCGACACAAAGCTTGGGTCGGTGAAACGCCCACGTATCCGACCTGGATGATTTCTTTCGGCAGACGCTGAAGGTCGACCTTCGGGAGGATGATGTTGATGCAAGAGTGCTGAAATACTACTGAGACGTCGCGACGCTCATCAAGGAGAATGGGTTAAGCAAGATCTTAGGAGTCGGCAACTCTGCTGACAGTGGGTACGAGGATCGCATGAAGCTACGATGCACCGTCCTGATTGATAACCTGGATCTGAAGATGCCTCACGATGACGTTGTCGCCACGTGAAGTACGAGTGGCGTGAAGCCAAGCGTAATGACTTCACACTCTTCGGGATTATCAAAGACAAGACCCGCGCCCAGCACAAACACCATGTGCTTACACAAGAGCAAAAACACCTCGTCGACGAAAACCGACAAGGCCGCGGGGCAAGGTGGCAAACCAGCTGGCAAGCCAGGTACCCCGAGGCCCTCCTACGTGAACCGAAACACAGGAGGGGCTAGCAGCCATGTAAAGCTGGAAGGAAACAAGAAGGAGGTGTCCCCACCTAAGACTGGGTGTTGGCACTGTAAGGAGCCGCATTGGCTGCGGGATTGTCCGACAGCGAGTGCAGAGGACAAACATCGAGCTGTTGACAAGATGAAGGAGCTCCGTGAGTCCGCGCGCACTTGAGTGAAGAAGATCGGTGCTGCACCTGTCCCTGGAGAAGTCCTTGTGAACAATCTGCTGAGCATTCCGTACCTGGCTGATACGGGCTCAGAAGAAACCTATCTGCCTCGCCAGTACTGGATGGAGCTGACGGCCCTGGGGGCAGTCCTCGATGGGTGCAACTGCCTCAAGTCGAGAGGAAGAGTGCTGCGGGAGGTAATGTCGTGGAGTGCCGCGATGTTGTCACCCTGGATCTCTTTTTTCAGACAGCTGCTGGGCCCGTTCACTTGTCGGAAGTGACGTGCAGGGTCATGGAAGGCGATGAAGAAGACTTCATTCTTGGCAATGACACCTTGATGACGTTGGGGATCGACGTGAATGAGTTGCTGTCACAACTGGCTGCGACGAGGATCCGTTTGATCTGGGACTCCCGTTGGTAGTGCCTCCGTCTGAGATCCGATCGAAGCTTGAAGACATGGTGATAACGGCAGGGGACAATAGATTCGATCGGCATTACTTGCGTTTTTTACGAGAGACGGTGTTAGAGTTTAAAGACGTATTTCGCGTTGATCTACTGGCCGATCCACCGGCCGATGTTGAGCCGCTACAAATCACGTTGCGGCCCGATGCTCAGCCATTTCGAGCTCGGACTCGCCGGTACGGGCCTGCCCAAAGTGCATTTCTGCGCCAACACGTTCGACTACTGGAGCAGATGGGGTTCATCCGTCGCAACAACATGAGTTGATTGGCTTGCGCCGCTGTGCCGGTACCCAAAGCAGGCAAACCGAACGAGTTCCGCCTGACCATTGACTAAAGGCCGGTGAATACGCTGACGGTCCCGATTGCAGGGACTGGGGTAGACTTGACGTCGTCTGCTGAGAATGTAGACGGAGCCTACGGGTTTGCTGGCTTTGACATGCCAAGTGGTTTAACACAGCTACCGCTCCACCTCGACAGCCAAGAGATCATGAACTTCATTACAGACGACGGTGTGTTCACGCCATGCCGGGTGCAAGGAGCGATGGATTCACCTCTCCATTTTCAGAACCAGATGAACGTGGCGTTTGGTATATGCTCTACACGGATATTTTGATCTGGATCGACGACATTTTACTGTATGCCCGTTCACCTAAAGGGTTCGTGGCTGCCCTTTGTCGCTTCCTGAGTCGTGTGCGTGAGCGGGGTCTCAAGCTGAGTGTTCTGAAAAGCTTTCTCTTTCGGAAGGAGGCTAAGTGGTGTGGCCGTCTGTTTAGAGGCGATGGCATCCGCCACGACCCTGAGAGACTGAGTGGGCTGCGTGAGCTCTCTATGCCAACCATCGCTGCGGACTTGCAGCAGTTCCTCTGTGCTACGGGGTGGATGAGAGACTCGCTTATGGACTACAGCCGGGTCATGGAGCCGCTGCATGCCAAGCTCGAAACCGTCTTACAAGTGGTGGGGCGAACCAAGCGGCTGGCGGCTGGTGCAGTCTTGACGTGGACTGCCGAAGATGCTGCTGCCTTCGAAGATGCTCGACAACTTCTTGCTACTGCACATACGCTGCACTTCCCGTCATCAGACGCCAACATTTGTGTGATGTCGTATGCTTCTAACCTTGGCTGGGGACAGGTGGTCTCGCAAGTCCGTGATTGGGTTGATGACGTCCCTGTGACCGAACAAAAACGAAATCCGTGATTGGGTTGATGATGTCCCTGTGACCGAACAAAAACATGAGCTGCTGGTGTGCAAAAGCGGCAAGTTCGATGCCACGGCGAAACGATGGAGCATCATCGAGAAAGAAGCGTTCCCTATCATCTGGGCCGCTCGCAACCTCACGCACCTTCTTGTTCGGGCCAACGGATTCAGGCTCTATTGTGATCACAAGAACCTGATATACGTTTTTCTCCTGATCAAGAAGTCAAGAGCCATGTCCGTGGAAAATTGCAGCGCTGGGCACTGTCGCCCACAGGCCTGCTGTACCAGATTGAGCGTATTGATGGCTCGTCGAACTTGTGGGCAGATCTTCTTTCACGTTGAGGGTTACCTTCGGGAGAGGAAGGTGGTGTGACTAAATGCAAGGCCATCACTCGCAGCGGGACACATGAAACGTCGAGGGCTGATAAAGAGATGCAACGGCTACACCTCCACGCTGGTGACTTTGTGTTTCCAACTCTGAACGAGATACAAGTTGCACAGCGGAAGCATGCAGGCTCAGCGGCGCCAATGACACAATGGGACAGTGAAGGCATCATTATGGTGTCACAGCGAGTGTGGGTTCCCATACAAGAAGCGGTGTTGCTGCAGCGCATACTGATAGTTGCGCACTGCGGAAGTCAGAGGCATCGTGGTATTGATCCAATGATGACAACGGTGACCGATCTTTTCGAGGTAGCGAACCTGGTGCAAGTATGCCGTCGCTTTCTGAGTAGGTGTCTGCTCTGCAAGCATGTGAAGGGTGGCAACATTATCCCGCGTCCGTGGGGGCCCACGTACGACGCCAATGAGCGCAATGAGCTCTTGCACATGGACTACCTGTACATGGGTGACAGCATGGGCACGTCCAAGTATGTGCTTGTGCTCAAGGATGGTCTGACCCATTTTTGCGAGATCGTGGCCTGCGATTCGCCGACGAGTTCTGTTGCCGCGTGTGCTGTGCTGGATTGGTGGAAGCGCTTTGGAGCCCCATCTGTCTTGGTCTCGGACCAAGGCAGTCACTTCAAGAGTGAAGTGATTCGCCAAGTGTGCAAAACCTTGGACATCGAGCAGAGTCTAGCGGTCGCTTACGCACCGTGGATCAATGGCACAATTGAGCGTCTGAACCGAGACATCCTACAAGTTGTACGTGTGCTACTGATGGAGTATAAGCTTGATACACGTGGGTGGGTCTACGTGCTGCCGCTTGTTTGAATCACACACCCGTGGGATCACTGGGAGATAAGGCACCGAGCGAACTCTTTACGGGGCTACCACGACCTTCGCCGTTTGAGACAATCCTGCTAGAGCGTGGAAAGAAGGTTGAGATGCTGGTACCCTCATGGCTTACCTGCAGAACGTCTCGCCAGCTTGCGTGCGAGCCTGACAGCAATGCATCGGGAAGTGATTGCTCAGCGAGAGAAACGCCGACTTCAGAACATGGCACGATCCAAGGGTGTGGAGTGCAACTTCAGTGTTGGGGATTTTATGCTCTAGTCACGTATTGACTATCGCCTTTCTGTCGATAAACTACTAGCCCGTTGGGTTGGCCCCTTTGAGGTAGTCGATACGGCACCCCATTCGTTCGACGTTCGTCACCTGGTTACGAGCCCTGCTGGAACTCTACTCGAAGCAACACCTCCCATCGTAGTTGTATCACCCTGGTCCGGCTGAGCCGGCGCAGTTCCTTCCGTGACTTGCGCAGCGTCCGCATCGCTGAATGCGTCACCAATCTGGCGTTATCGTCGCCCGAATCCATAGTAGTAGATCGATGAGCGGGTGCGCTCCACTTGACTTAGCAGCACTCGCAACCGTTCGCCGACCTGGACTTGTGCAGCTCCACGCGAAAGCCCGTACTCTCATAAGCTTGAGAACCTTTGAGCTGATCCCCGCGAACTATCTGCACTCACGCCTTGTCAGAAGCCACGCCTTGTACCGAGCAAGTCCTTCTCCAGCAAGCAGCTACCCTGCTTCTCCACCAAATGTCGTGCACCTGCCTTCCCAGCGGGGGTGGCTAGCTGCTTGCTGTTGGTAGGAGTAGGGACTTGTAGGGGACGCTCGCGGCTTAATCAAATAAACGTATAAGATTTCCGTTAGCTCCTTTGGTTGCTAGGAGGTAGATTTACGACTAACTAGAGCCCGGGTGCGTCGGCCTTCACACCGCGCACACCCATAAGCACGACAACCCTCCTGGTTACTCACCTAGCGCTCCTGGCACGCCCTCCATCCTCCGGAGTGACCCTCCGTCCTTTTCCGAGCCGCGGCGGCGCTCTGGGCGCTTGCGCCCTCCGTCCTTGGCCGCTGGATGCTCCGTCGATGCCCCACGGCTTGCAGCTTCCGTGGAATGTCTTCGAATGCCACCCCTGCGCCATCTTTTGGAGTGACCGCCGGGTCCCAAAGTGGCAGAACAGTGGTACATATCAGGCTCGATATGCTTTATGCTGAGCGAACGTTGGACAATCGGGCGGGCCTCCTGGCACGTCTTGCTCCCGCTGCGGTGCGGGACATCCTCCCCGACTATCCTCTTGCCGTCCTTGGCAAGTCTTGAGCTCCTGCAGGAACCGGATGATCAACTGTTGCTTCTTGTCGAAGTCGTCCGGCAAGGTGGTGACTACAGGAATCGCAGCTTCAACGTCTTCGCACCGCGCTTCCTGGAAGTCCTCCAATTCCTCGGAAACCTGCAAGCGTTTCAAGCTAGCAGCTTCTTGTCGTTCGCGTCTCGAAGCGTTCGTCTGAACGCTTTGCGAGGCGTCGAGCATTATGACTCCGGAAGCGACGGCTTGTAGTTGGCCATCTCCAACGCTCCGATGCCACCCGTGCGTTAGTAGACCCGCCACGAAGATGCCGATGCTAGCGTATCGCCCCCACTGCATCCAATCCAGCGCGGTGTCCCAAATACTCAGACAGACCACCACCACAGCGACCCCAGTAGTGCCGCATAGCAGGAACTCAAGCCATGGGTATGTGCACCATCATCGATAGGAAGAGCAGAAGCACCCAGCAGACCCCATGGGCGACAGCAAAGCAGCGGTACCACACAGCGACTATGGCTTCCAGCGAAGCCCACCAGTAGTGAGCGCAGGAGCGTCCCGTGCGCAGCAGCAAATCCGGAATGAAGTCACTGAAGGTGGCGTGGAACGCTTTCTACCAGCTGCGAAGCATTCGGCCATAGCGACCGTAAGTCTCCTCGTTTTCCATCAGCTCTTGGACCGGCACGGCGAACAGGGAGTTCCATAGCGCGTAGGCGTAGTCGATGCCCTGCAGTCGCCGTAGCTCTCGGTTGCGGAGCACCTCTTGGTTGCAGGAGATGAAAGCACATCCCATGCGTACGCTACTCGGCACGCTTCCTTCAGGAATGTCCAGGCGACGTTGCGTATCGGGGTCGAAAGTACACAAGTGGCGATGCAGCAAAATTCGGCTGCGCAGTAGGCGGGTAGCAGCTCGATCCGAGCGTGTTCTCCAAGGCCTGCGGCCGTTAGCAGATCCATGTTGAACCAGTAGGCGTGTTTTCCGCACACGGTCTATCGTCTTCTTCAGGTCGGCATGGGTCGTCAGGACGCCCGAGTGACAGTAGTGAAGCACCGTTTCCACGAACGAGATGGGTATCACCGGTACGCTAAGTGTCCGAGCATGGCCGGCACGGGCTCGTAAGTGAACGCCTCTCATCATAACATCGTTCCTTTTTTCATAGTGAGGCGCTATCTGCAGAATCCTGACTCGCAGTTGAGAGTCCACGACCAGCGCACCGTCCTCCAAGAAGGCAATCAGAGCTTGGATCCACGGAGTAAGGCGTTGCTCTTCCACAAATCGCTTCTGGCCAAGTCCAAATTCGTCAAGCGGTGAAAGGAAAGCCACGACGGGTTTGCCAGTCCAGCTTCGTCCTCCTCATCGGCAATGACTTCGGGAGAGACGCCGTCGGATGTAGCCTCGCAAACATCCACGGCGCGGCTCTCCCCGACCTCGACGGAACACCCCGGGAACCTCATATCCTGCGTCTTCAAGGTACGGTTGGCGAGTAGTTCGCCCCTCCCCGACTTCAACGCGACCCTCGTTCCCCGATCCGACGTCGTTCAGTAGATCGGGCATGGTCAGAGTGTTTATGGTAGCCTTGTGAAGTAGCGAGAGTCCATCGGCGTGCCCCATCGACGTGCCAGCCTTGTGGAACACCTTGAAGCGTAACTGGGACAATTCCATTGCCCACCTAGAGAGTTTAGCGTTGCTGGTGCGGTTCGTCTCGTTGAACACCCAGACCAGCGTCTTGTGGTCAGTGTAGAGGTCGAATTCTTGCCGGTCAAGGTAGCATCGGAACTTCCTCGTAGCCCAGACAATTCCCCAGAATTCGATCTCTGAAGTGCCATCCTGGTCGTAACAGGGAGCACATGCCGTAGATGTCGCTTTTTCCTATTCTTCCACGAGCAAGTACACGGCTCGTCTAACCAAGGAGCGACAGCGGGTCGGCAAAGTCTCTAGCGTTCCAAGGTCTCCCAATGTGGGACCAGTAGAGTCCATCGCGCGCTCTTCAGTAGTCACGAGGTTGATCCCGATGTTCTCGATGACCACAGACTGGTCCACAGTAACCGGAACGCTTCCCGAGCGTATCAAGCGGCGAATCTCGTCTTCGAACGAGTTAGATCCACCCCTTCATCACGGCCATCGGCTATCGTAAGACTGACGATACCGTTCGCAGCCGACTTCGAAGTCGCGGTTGGCCCGCTTGGCCTCGTCCGAAACGACCCACGTTTCTCGATACCAGTTCAGCCAATATTCGGGTGTAGACAGCGCACCCGGGGACGACTCACGCGTCCTCTTTAGCGTCTCAACGGGGAGCGCCAGCAGTTGACTTAGTTCCTCAAGTGTAAGTTCCTTCTGCTGCTCCTCGTTCTTCTTCATACGCAACTTCAACTCGACCTCGTCCAGCGGATACAGCCGCTCCTCAAGCTCTTTGTCGAGCTCTTCCTTCTCCTCGCCTACGTTGGTCGCTATTCTCGCAGCCAGAGCATCCAGCTCTTCTGGTGTAAACAACCGTGCATGTTGGAACGGGGACAACTTCTCCTTGGTAGGCTCATGGTCCAGGTGGACTTCTCCGGTGAGCATCTCCACTTCGCTCAGCTCCGGTACGGTAGTGGCTTCAGATACACTCCCCATCATATCCGGGCTGGCGTCTCCTTCTTCCAGTTCCAGCTCGCTGTCAAGTGATACTTCCCTTGCGAGCTCCTTCCTTTTGCTCAGCTCCGGTACGGTAGTGCCTTCAGATACACTCCCATCCTATCCGGGCTGGCATTTCCTTCTTCAGGGTTTGGTTCGCCGTCTAGTTGGACGGCCGTTGCGAGCCTCTCCACTTCGCCCAGTCCAGGTATGGTAGTGCCTTCAGATACACTCCCATCCCACCCATCCAGGCGCCCTCCACATCTTGACTCAGCGTTTCTAGTACGCTTCCCGTCTGGTCTTGCTCGTCAGCTGTTCCAGTTGGGTTGTAAGGTCCCCGTTGGACCCAAAGTCAGTATGTGAGGAGCGTTCTCCGCCTCCGTCATTAGAGCGGGCCGTCATTCCAAAGTTCTTATAGACGGTCTCCCTCCCAACGAAGGGTTCCTTGTAGCACCCAGCTCTAGCAGTTGGCATGGTACTCCCAAGTTCCTCCAAGTCATAGTCGCACCCGGCGTGCGCGCGACTGTCGTTTCTTCGACGGGCTCATCGCTCCCGTCTCCTGCAATATGCATGGCTCCCTCTGTCTATTCGATTGGGCTTGCTGCCTCAGTGTAGTTGTCCTGCCCAGCACCGTCCCGAACAGCGGGTTCCTTGTAGTGTTTCAATTCGTAGTGTACTTCCCCATCGACGCCTTCTAGGGCCTTGGTCTCCATCGGCGCAGAGTAGCTGTCCTGCGCGTTTCCTTCCCATCTAGGTAGTCGATTATCGTACACGAAGTATCTTCCAGATACTTCTTCCATAGTAATTTCCGTCGTTTCGGACGACGCCGTAGCTTCCATAGCAGCCACTGCGTCCCGTAGTCCCTCCAGTCTCACCATCCGTTCCTTGATTGGCTTCTAGAGCAGCCCGAGGGTAGTTCGCTCGAACGCATCACAGAAGGCACTCGCCTTTTCCACCGTAGAACCATCCGAGTAGAACGGCTGTATCATCCTGACAGCGTTCTTGATATGCGAGGGCATTCCCATAGATCCAGTAATAGGGGTAGCGTTCCCCTGCCCACTGAGCGCTAACTGCTCGGCAGCAGACTGAGGAGTATACGAGCCAGGCCCACTCGTAGGAGGAGCTTGCCACTTAGGGTCGTAAGCACTTGGCGTCGCAATCCCCAGCGGGTTCGTCGTAGCTTGCGCTTAGGAACCCCAGGTCGGCCTCGGCGTCGCCCCGCTAGTCGTCGCGTTCTGCGGATAGTATGGGTAACTTGGCATCTCACCGATTGAGAACCCACCATAAGAAGCCACAGCCGTTTTCATATGCCGATGAGTAGTCGGCGTGCTCGTAGGCGCGTAAGTAGACGGAGTCGGGGGTATTCCAAAGCCCTCCAACCTGGAGACGCCTGTTGAGGCGGGGCCAGGGAGTCTGAGTGCCCGTAGGTTGCGGCACCATCCCTTGTCCTCCCCACTGATACGCAGGGGCTTGGAGTGGAGGCGCCGCAGCTGGAGGCACATTCTGCCAGAAGTATTCGCCATTGGCAGCCCGCATCAGTTGTGCAGTCGGAGGCCCGGACGCTCCGTTCACCGGATGCGCTCCTTGTACACTAGAAGTAGGAACGCTTAATGCTTGGCTTGTCGGTCCAGTCGGAGTTAGACCAGCTTGGAATGTCACCGTTTGACTCGGATGGCCACCTTGGGCTTGACTCTGATGAGTCGCCGTTGCTCCACTCGCGGCCATAGTCGGTAGTCCAGTAGTAATCGTTGTTTGAGGAGCGGTCATTAGAGTTGTAGGAACGCTAGTCGTAGTATGTCCAACGGTGGGCGCTGACCCAGACCGGGTCAACACGGGAACGCTTGCAGCCCGACCTGGAACGCTTGCAGCCGGACCGGGTCCTCCGCTAGCACGGTTGGTGCTGGCCACGGCCCAATGCACCACGTTCTGCACAGCTCCAAATCCTCCAAATGTCAAAGCCATGCGTGCGGGGTTCGTCAGTGGCGCGCTCGCAGCTGGCGGCCCACCCGCGCCGGTCCCTGCTGGAACTCTACTCGAAGCAACACCTCCCATCGTAGTTGTATCACCCTGGTCCGGCTGAGCCGGCGCAGTTCCTTCCGTGACTTGCGCAGCGTCCGCATCGCTGAATGCGTCACCAATCTGGCGTTATCGTCGCCCGAATCCATAGTAGTAGATCGATGAGCGGGTGCGCTCCACTTGACTTAGCAGCACTCGCAACCGTTCGCCGACCTGGACTTGTGCAGCTCCACGCGAAAGCCCGTACTCTCATAAGCTTGAGAACCTTTGAGCTGATCCCCGCGAACTATCTGCACTCACGCCTTGTCAGAAGCCACGCCTTGTACCGAGCAAGTCCTTCTCCAGCAAGCAGCTACCCTGCTTCTCCACCAAATGTCGTGCACCTGCCTTCCCAGCGGGGTGGCTAGCTGCTTGCTGTTGGTAGGAGTAGGGACTTGTAGGGGACGCTCGCGGCTTAATCAAATAAACGTATAAGATTTCCGTTAGCTCCTTTGGTTGCTAGGAGGTAGATTTACGACTAACTAGAGCCCGGGTGCGTCGGCCTTCACACCGCGCACACCCATAAGCACGACAACCCTCCTGGTTACTCACCTAGCGCTCCTGGCACGCCCTCCATCCTCCGGAGTGACCCTCCGTCCCTTTTCCGAGCCGCGGCGGCGCTCTGGGCGCTTGCGCCCTCCGTCCTTGGCCGCTGGATGCTCCGTCGATGCCCCACGGCTTGCAGCTTCCGTGGAATGTCTTCGAATGCCACCCCTGCGCCATCTTTTGGAGTGACCGCCGGGTCCCAAAGTGGCAAAACAGTGGTACATATCAGGCTCGATATGCTTTATGCTGAGCGAACGTTGGACAATCGGGCGGGCCTCCTGGCACGTCTTGCTCCCGCTGCGGTGCGGGACAAAGCCTATGTTGCTATCAGTAACGGCGCTGTCCTTAAAGCGTCATTTGCAGCAACTGATCGAGCTCATCGCAACTGATCCTGAGTTGACGTATCTGTTGAAGCACCAGCTAATCCTTCTTTAGTTTACTTCAGGATTACTCTGGTTGCCGTCTTGTGCAAGGATTACCCTAGGATTACTCTGCTAGTATTGTTGATCAGAATCATCCATTCGAGGCATGTTCTACAGAGCAGCGTTAGCTAGCGAGGGTTTGTGCCTCTGGTACAGATTACGACGAATTGATGTAACACTGAGGTTTTTTCTATTGTATGGGAAGCAGCATAGACACAAAGATATGACGCAAATAATTTTACGACCAATCACACCTCACGAGCAATTTTATTGGCCGAAAACGACAATGCTCTTCAAGTCATTATTCATTAAAATGACTAGTGATTGAACTGCAAACCGGATATCTCCCATGCACGGCGAATGCACTGCTCGCTAACGCTCTTCCAGGAGGCAACTACTCTTGCGGCGACAATCTTGCACTTTTCACGTGCTGGAACCTTTATTAGTGCAAGAAGTCGATCGCGCAGAGGCAGGTGCCTGTTTGCTTGGATGCATGACAACTCGTAGGATAGCGCGTGCTTCCGCAGACTCTTCTTGAACGGGCCCATGACACCGACATCAAGCGGCTGCAGCACCGCTGTGGTATGCTTGGGAAGGGGTACCAATTCGGTCCCCTAGCTTGCAAACTCTTCTTCGGAAGCGCTGGAGGTATGGCACTTTAGATTATCGACGTACAGTGCTAGTGGACCGGCCTGAGTTGTCGAAACGAACTCAGCCCATACTCCATTGATGAAATGATCGTGCCAAATTCGAGTATCCATCCACGCATTAGTCTGTACCGTGGCGTAGATATCCTGGAAGTCCTTGCACTCCTCCTCCACAGTTCCACCCGGCTGACCCTTAAAGATGATAAGTGGCCGCAGTTTTTCACCAGTCGCAGAGACCACCAGCAAAACACTGGCGCGCGATGACCGCGCTTGACCGCGCACTTTAGCAGCCTTCTTGGAGCCGCGCTCGGCGATAATGCTTCCATGTTCCTCGTCATAATAAACGGCAGTTTCGTCCGCGTTGAATAAAGAGCTCCGTGCGTAGGTTTCGCTACGGCTGCCCCGACACCTTGCTCAAACTTTACTTGCTCAAGGAGCAAATCTTCAGTAGAAAGAACGGTTCTCGTCGGGCGTCGAAATGAATAGCCGTGGCGGTGGACGAAGCGTTGAAAAAGCCGATATAGACTAGCCTCCTTGCTTGAAATAAGATAGATATTTACCCATGCAGCGTATTCCTCTCTAACGAAAGCAACAACATGACTCATCTTGAGCGGGTAATCTTCTCGACGCATTGTCTTAATCCACTGAACGAGCTCTTCAGTGTGGGGGAAGGAACATGGCCGACCTTGGCCTTCCAAGCAGACCTTTGAGGCCATTTTTTTGCTGCACGCCTCCCGCAGCTTGGCGTCCTGCTTCTCCCACGCGTAGATGGACCCTCTGCGTTTGATGCCGTATCGCTTATACAGCTCTGTCACCGACCAGTCTCTGCTCCTTTCGTAGAGCACGTGTACCTTGAAAACGTTGGGGAACGTCATACAGCGAGAGCCTAGGCTCCGACTCTCGCCAGACACAGCAAAGGCCGCGCCCACAGTCCTTACTTCTTGGCTGTCTTCTTCCTCACTGCTGTCTTCGCCCCCTTTCTCCTCCCTCTTCCCTCGAGGCACCCGCTCGGCAGGAGCGTCATTGACGACACCCCAGGTACGCAGGCGCATCGCCGTATCTTCTTCGGTGCTACTTGATATGGTCATCATGAATTCTAAACTGCTGGACGCGGGCCATGTGCTGCTTGATCGCTGGACGAGCGCTCGAGACCAGCCAAACTGCTTGTTTGTATGGAGAGCCACCACTAAAACCTTAGCTGTCACATTAATACGTCCGTCATATCAATTCGTCGTAATCTGTAGTTCACTCACTTTGCATTTTAACTTGTAAGCAACAAGCACTTCAAGCAACAAGTCGCGGAACTGACACAGTGGGCCAGTTTGGCGGTGCGGCAGGTGCCGGCGGCTTCAACCAGTTTGGCAACGGCGCTGGTGGGTTTGGACAAGCGGGCGTAATCGGCAACCAACTGGGTTTCGGAGCAGGCCGCAATGGCGCTGCATTCGGTCAAACCGGCACGACCACGAACGGAATCATGGGTGGTCCCGGTGGTGTTGGAACGTCGGCGGCGGGAATGGGAGGCGTCCCTGGAAATGGCGCTGGCAACACCGGTCTGGGCAATGGCGGGCCGGTGACCCCCGCACCGACGACGCCGGGCGGTGGACCAACTTCTCGCAATGGTATTGGGGCGGCTGGTGGGAATGGAGGAGCTCCTGGTGCGGATGTAGGTGTTGGCGCTGGAACAGGAGCCGGCGGTTTTGCTGGTGGAGCAAACGGAATCGGTGGCGCCGGCGCATTGGGAGGAGGCTTCGGCGGCGCAGGCGGTCAACTCGGAGGTGGTCTGGGCGGCAATGGGGGTGGACGCTTTGGTGGCCTTGGAGGTGCTGGTGGATTTGGTGCTGGCGGCCTTGGCGCTGCGGGTGGTGACTTTGGTGGTATGAACGGCGGTGCGGGTGCGTTTGGTGGTGGAGGGCTCAGCGTGTTTGGAGCGCAAGGCAGATATGGCTCCGCTGGTCAGTTTGGTGTGGCGGGTCAAGCCAGTACCGGTGTGGGTGGCGACGCTCAGTAGAACCTGCGACTCATGTATTCTTTTACTCGGCCATTTGAAGCGTAGGCACGAGTGAAAATGCCACAATAACAACTTTATTAAAGCTCTTTGGATGTGTTGGTGTTATAAGAAAACTGAAGTTGCTGTACGTCTTGTGCAGCTTTGCTTTTCGGTTGGTAAAGTCTTTGCTTTTAAATAAACTGGTAGTTCTGCAAAAGAACAAATTGCCCTTCGTGGTCTTCTCCATAGCCTCTGCGTCGGTGTCCATTCCGCCTCGTGCGTTTTCGCCTCAATCATACACATCGCGAGCGAGAAAATGTCGGTTGCGAAGCGTGGCGGCCATCTCCTTGCCACTTAGCCCGCCGTCTACACGGTACTAAACTCCGCCAATTTGACCGTGTTGTTAGCGCCCACGAGGGTGTTGCTACACTTGAGTCCACCGTGAACCGGCCTTCTGGTCGTGCAGGAACTGCAGTCCACGCACCACCTACCGGAACAGTCTCCAGAACAGGAGGCCATGCTTCTCCTCTACGAAAGAAAACAAATCGTCATTGTATGCGTTCTCGTACACGTAGAACGGCGGGCTGCTAACGTGGGAGCCTCCGTAGAGCCTCAAAAAGTTTGAGCACATTTAATGTGCTCGTGGTACGGAAGCTGCCCCAGAGCTCCAATAGGCGCAGGAACGCGTCGTCCGAGTCGGTCAACGTCTCTGGGAAGATCCTCTTGACCACCACCTCAGTGCATTCTTCATTATCATGCCCCTGCAGACTTCCGAAGGTGCCACCGGTGCCAAAAGCCTCGTCCTCGAACTCCCCGTCGTCAATGGGAATGAACCAGCTGAACATGTGCAAATCTTCCTGGTTCGCGTACTTGAGCACGCTGGCGAGTGTGGTCTTCTTGAGCTCGAGCAACTCTGACAATTGGTCTTTTCGGTTGATTGATCGTCATGAGCGCCTCCTTCAGCACCTCGGAACTCGTCCGATCCCATTTGGTCCAATTGCTGGTTGCGGTCGTCGTACCATTGCTGTTCCGGTTGTCAGCTAAGCCGAGACCCTCGCTGACCTTGAGCTGCAGCTCGCGCATGGAGGCGACGATGAACTCGCTACGGGCGAGACGCAGCTGCTTGACGAAGTGCACGACCAGGTCGCAGTATTTGGTTTTGAGTGTGTCTTGGGCGTCCAGAGGCACCACGGACTTGGAGGAAGCAGGAATGAGCAGGAACGAAAGATCGACTAATTTTATCCGATGGGTACATCAAACTGAAAGATCGTTTGGCCGAGATGTGAATCACATCATGTGATTGGCTGGTAGCTTCAACTTGGTTGTGTACCCACCTGCGTGGATCATTTGAGTGCAGATCGATTGGCGATACATTTTCCCGTTCAACAGTCTCCGCTCGCAGGACGCCTTGTCTTGGCTGCTTGTGGAAGGCGTCTCCAACGAATCCAACGAAGCTAAACCAATCGAGTGGCAATAATGTGTACGCAATCCAGGATGCAGCTGCACGTATCCATGGGGTTGATGCGCAGCATTCAATGCGTCGAGCTATCACTGGGATGGCCGCCCCGCGTACTGCACCCATCTGTCGCCATGCGCGTGCGTGATTTGAGTTCGGACGCCAACCCACGGCTCGTCTGTATTGTACTTGAGCTTAGAGGTCCTCTATGGTTACATGGTATCTTTGCCAGTCTTAGTCAACTCCTCACTTTCGCTTTTGCCTTGCGTCCCGCACTCGCTTCAAGACCCCCCGGCTCCCTGGTCAGGTAAAATGGCCGACCCCGCTACAGACCGCCCAAGCTTCCCGTGACGACGCTGCCAGGCTCCCCGCCGAGTCTCCAGGCGTTGGCCGCTTTCCCCCGAGATTCAAGCGCAAACCTGAGTGTCGCGCCTTCTTCGAAGGGTTCCTCGCTCGACTCGACGCTTGCCATGACGCTGTCGCAGTACATGATGACGACTGGAAGACCAAGTACTGTAAACTCCTCAAACGATTCATCAGGATGCTACGCCAGCAACCTTTGCTGGAGCGTCTCGCAGGGGCAGACACCATGGCCTACTCCGTCCGAGAGATCAACTCCGATCTGAACGCCATATGCGCTGGTGTTGAATATGTTGAAACGGACCAGTGGATGGATGATTGGAGACATGGGTGTGAGGTCCAGGCCCAACAATTGGAGATCCTGGTCACGGGTACAGCTGCACGCATGCTTATCCGAGAAATGGGCAATGACAAGAAGGTGACGACGGCCATGCTGGAGATGTACACGTCGCTGGAAGAAAACACTCCCGGACCACTTCCAGATCTCAAGCGGAGGACATTGGAGCGCCTGCGAGTCGAGCTTAACCTCGAGGCCCGCGTCATCAACGTGGAAACAGTGGCCAGCATTCAAGAACAGCCATCGAATATTCTGTCCATTTTCCGGTGGTTCATTCCCGAGAGAGATGTGAAAATCATGGAAGGTGAACCCATCGGCTCTGGAACTTACGGCACTGTCAACTATGGCACATGGCGCTGTCGTGGCCAGACCATCCAGGACGTGGTTGTCAAGTCACTCTTTGATCGGAGTATCGAATCAGAGGTGCAATTTCTGAGGCAGCTACAGTTCTGGTACGAACTCTCAGAGCACCCAAACATCATCAGGCTCCTCGGCGGGTGCCATCGTGCACGACAGCCGTTTTTTGTATGTGAAAATGCTCGTGGTGGCAACGTCTTCCAATTCTTTAGCAAACCGGAGAACCAAGATGTGTTCTGGAGCACGTTTGTTCAAGTGGCGCAAGGTCTTCAGGTTCTCCATGAAAACCGCATCGTCCACGGCGGCCTCAAGAGTGGCAATATCCTGATGGGAGGAAACAACACTCCGAAAATCTCGGACTTTGACTGCTCTCAAGTCAGAGCGCTTTCTGCCGCCTACAGCAACAAGACTCAACAGTCTCATGCAGAATCTGTGCGCTGGAAACCCCGTGAAAGAATGGTTGAAACGAACAACGCGCTGCCCATGTACAGGTCGGATACCTACTCGTTGGGAATGTGCATTATCGAAGCGAAGACCCAGGCCACGCCGTTTGGAATGTACGATGATGACGAAGTAATGGAGAGGGTTATCAATGGAGTGGGCTACGAGCAGCCGGATGAAATATCCGACGAGGAATGGAGCGTGATCAGTCAGCTCATTGCGGTGGACATCGAAGACCGTCCGACGATGAACGAGGCGATCACCTTAATCGGCGGTCTGGTCCCTTTGCCTGGTGCCGGAGCCTAGCTCTAGCTAAGAGAGGTATGTGCTTCACGTTTCCCAACTTTATCCGTTTACTTCGTACGACCTCCTGCTTTCAGTTAATAATCAATATAAAGTGCCATGAAAAGTGCGTCGATCACTGTGGTTGGTCACTTGGACGTTATCCCCTGCCTGACATCTCGGGCTGAGATACTAGTACTCAGCCTCACTCTGGCAGGTTTTGGCGAGAGTAGCTCGCAGTTCAAAGTCTGCTCCGTCTCAGCCTTTGAATACGCACCACACATTCACTTCAACATGTAAACTGTCTCATTGGCTGATTATTTTTGCTTTGTACAGTACATCGTGGGCATCATGAGTCATTGCCTGCTCCGACCGTGTTGCCTTATTATCAGGTTGATAAATAGCTGCGTTTCTTCAGACTTGTTGGTACATAATACGATTTTCCTTTTTTGGTTGCGGAGTATCGAAGTGAATTGTGAGTCGAAAGATCAAACTTTACTTTTTGCGTAAAATGCAGAACCGGAATCTGCGTGTGTATTAGCCGCAGTAGTGTGGCCTTCATTCGAGCAGAAACTCTCGTAGGAAGAGCTACCGAATTTTACAACCGTGAATTCAAACCGGAGAATCCTCTTATTATTCTCTACATGCATTACATGTATTGTCAAGAATTGCAGAGAGTATAGGAAACCGGAGAATCCTCTTATTATTCCCTACATGTATTACATGTATTGTCAAGAATTGCAGCTCTTCCAACGAGAGTTTCTGCTCGAAAGAAGGTCACACTACTGCGGCTAATACTGTAGTATGATGCATAGGTCCGCCAATTCACAGTCCTCGACACGGTCGAGGGTAGTTTTCTAACCCCTATATATTTTGGTATGGATCGATTCGTTTTGATCTCCTGAATACGAACATGGTTCTCCCCATGCTTGGCACTCCTTAGTTTTTGCTAAAACAGGCAAAATGTTTCGACTTCATTCCAATATGAATCTGTCAATACCTTTGTTATTGAATATCCTATCATATTCGGCTTAGACAGGTTATTGGATGGTACAGTTAAAATACGAATTTATGATTGGCCAAAACACGAATCAGGGTAGGTGACAAAATTGCTTTGATTATATCTCCGCCTTGTTTCAACGTGTTATAGCGTTGTTTTACGCATAAACGGATGAAAGCACGTTACAGCTTCCCTGAAAGTCTGGTCGAAATCGGAGTAAAAACAACGAAATTATGGCGAAAAGCTCCCTCGATGCTGTCGACCTCTGTCAGTTTGATATTGTATTGAGCAGCCGTCATCTCAATAATAAAAATTGCAATTCCTGGCGAAGCAGTTATACATATTGCCGCAATTTATATTGTATTGTTACATAAACGCGTCTTCCACTACTTCCTCTTCCTCTCGCCCCAGGCGTTCCTGTCGGAAAATTGAACCGGGTACTGTTGCTTTGATGCATGCATCATATTTAGGGTGGAAGGATCAAATTGCATCTAATATTTGATGCATGCATCTTAGTCAACAGAATTACCTTTTTAAAGTTCACGTAAAAAGCAAGCTAACGTTAGCCAAAATTCCTATTACCGCTTCTCCACTGACTTCCATACACTAACGTTATAACTACAACGCTTATGCCGGTAGTGCTAGTCTACTACCTGCACTACATCTCCGCTTTCAGGGGAACTGCTGCACAAAGCGCAAAAGTTTGAGCTCGACATGGCTACATTCAACTTCCAGTTTCGACCCAACCAACGAAATACATGTAGTAGGTGTTACGAGCTCCACCAGGTCACACGACACCTTGGTGTTTGCGGGGTTTAATCAAAACGACTGCTGCAACCATCCGTGATTGCTATTTAATACTTTTGCAGTATTTATTGTCAATATTGTGACAATATAATATTGTATTGGAATCGACGAACCCCAATAATACATATTTTTATTGGAAAACACAAATAATTATTGTATTGTTCCATTTAATTCCGACCTCTGGTATGATGCTTCCTCCACACACATATTCCGGTTCTGCAGGCGACAGCTTGAAGAAAAAACACAATTGGTCTTCCGACTCACTTCGATACGCCGCAACCAAAAGGAAAATCGTCCACAGGAAAATAAACAGCACGAAAGAATGCCAGGCAATTTTACCATTCAGCCGAGGTCAATACAAACAGGATGACTCGCCAAACGAACGATCCCTATTTTCGATATTCCGCTCACACCTCGGAGAGCTGCGCGGTCTCGAGGTGGCCAGTCTGGTTCATGTACGTGAGCTGCACGTTGCCGACGCTGTCGATCTCCATGGCGGTGATGCCGCAGTGGTTGTAGCGCATGCGACCCCACGTGCCGTCGGGGTCCACGCCCAGCGCCTTGCACACGAACCACCGGATGATGTTCGCGTGGCAGACCACGACACGGAATCTGTCGTTGGCACGAGTCTGCGTCGACCGGATCCCGAACGTGTTGGCATATTGCGTCTGGTCCTCCTGACTCAGAGGGCGCTCTTCGACCTGCAGGTCTTGCGGGATCAAATGACGGAACATGGTACGATACGCCATCTTGAGACGGGCGCAGTCCGCCACCATATTTTCGAGTTTCTCTCTCGCCAGCTGCTGGCGGTTGCCGTGGGGCAGAGGGTTACCCGGCCAAGCTTCACGGAACAATTTGTTCTCTCGCAGCTGCAGCGTTCCCCTTGGGAAAGCATCTCCGATACGTTCCGCAGTCTCAAGAGCTCGACGAACTCCACTATGGTAGATAGGGAACTGGGGGAACCGCTTAAGTACCATGCGCTCCGTTAAGTAGCGGTGCAGGAAATTGCCTGTAGCTCTGGCCTGTTGTACGCCCAGGTCCGTGAGTGGCCCGTGCATGTCCACGGACGGTGTCTGCGAACTTGCATAGTGGCCATGACGTACAAAAACGATGTGCGTAGTGCGACTTTGGTCCACCAGCGACAGGTCCGTTGTACGCTCCACGATATGGGCTTCGGCTGCCACGGCAATGGCCGTCATCCAGTCCATGAGCGTCTGCACATTGGGGGCCCCGATGACGCGCGTGCTGCCGTTGGCCAACTTCAAGCTAAACGACGAGTTGTCTTGACGTTCCACCGATGCGCCAGAAATGTCCCACGTCCCTTTGAGGGCGCCATATCGCTGCTTGCTGTCAATAGTGTAGTACGAGAGCTCCTGGCCTCGAAGCACGAAAATCCGCTAATATCCACAAAAAGACATTTACATGCCACAAATATGAGTTAGAAATTGACGGACAGGGGTAGAAATTGATGGAATGGCACGTACACGTACATTCTTCCAGGTCTGCAGTCCAGCCTCACCTTTCTTGGTCAGTTCTCCCTCCATAAGAACATCACTGGCGAACACCTGCACGTGGGCGTCGTGGATCTTGGCCTCGGAGAAATTGTTGCTGAGATCTGTGATCACAGACGGCCGCATCATGGAGGGTCTCATGACGGAGGCCATCATAGACGGACGGGGTCCTTGGGTAGCGCCCAGAATCTGCGTGGCGCCCAGTCCGTCGCTCGAAGGCGTAAAGCGATCGACGGTCGACAGACGCGAGTTCAGGTGCGACGGCCGCACGTCGTCCTCGGAGCCGGGACTCGCCATGACTTGCATTATGCTGGTCCGATTTCTAACTGTCGGTTGGAAGTCGCTTTGCAGAGTGCCTCGACTCTACTGCCAAGCTTTAGCTTTGCGCTTTGACAGCTGCTGGCGACATCGGCGGAAAGCGAGCTGACTATACTGCGATATCCTAAGACACCATAGTAAAGATAGGGTGAGAAATGGAGTCTTAGGAGTAGGGAAACGTAAGCGCAGTTTGAAGTCGAAGTTGACGTTGACATGCACAAAGTGTCCTGGGCCAAGTGTCTCTTGGCTGAGGATGTTATGAAAGTTAGGAAAACAAAATCTATCTACACAGCACAAGTAGATTTAAAATGTTAAATTCACACACGACTATCAACGTCCGCTTTAGGAGAGTGCATCATGTTGTACACGGGGCTGGGCAAGGCCTGTTTGCTCTTGGGTTCAACGTCGCTATCTTCTGGTAGAGGTTGAATGCCTGCCAAGTTGCCCTGAAGAGCGTCCGGGTCATCGTGATCCAGTCGCAATGGGTGGGTCTTCGGGTTGTAGACGATATAGAGAACGATGTTCACCGAACTGATCAGCAGACACATGGCGTTGCCTCCGAACAGGAACCAGCTCGAGATCATGGGGCAGTACACGATCCACATGACGTTGTTCAGTGCACCTGCAGCCACCATCGGGATCGGAATAAAAGCCGCCGACTTGTAGTGTAACACCTTCCTCATTCGCTCGAACGGCGAGCTGAACATGCTGAGACCAGCCAATACACCCAAGATACCCAATGTCGTGTCCACTCCGTCGTTCGACTGGTTGGTGTATCCAGCATGGCCGATAATTGCATACACTGTGATGAGACCCAAGATGGTGGCTCCAATAATGATCCGTCGTAGAGTTTTCTTGCGGTCACGAGCGAACCAGTAGAACGTGGTGACGTAGCCGATGGCGATGATGTCGGACGTGAGGAAGGTGGCGAACATGGGGAACCAGTTCTTGACGATGGCACCGTCTAGCATCCAGACGTGCGCATTGGCCACCATGCACACGAGCGGTAGCACCGACGCGATGCCCGTATCCTTCTTCTGGTAGATGCGGTACATGGAGGGGATCATACTCAATGTCACGGAGATGGACGTGACGGATGCCAGCACGCGGAAGAGCGTCTCCACGACAACGTTCACCATTGTTGCGAGGCAAGTGTAGCGCAGCGAACGGAGAGGACTGCGCTCCACGACGTAAGATGGAGACTGACTGCGACGAGTGCGACAGTTAGATGGATTGTGCTTGAAGATGGTGAGGCGTCGTTGGCCTCAGCCAGTCAAAGGCATGTTGTCTGTCCGTGGGTGTTCATCTCAACCTCGTCGTTGAGCCAGACCAATGACAACGGTGATGTGTGTCTTCGGCCACGTAGCGACAAGATCCACACTGAAGTTGCATGTATCTGTAACGTTTGGAGGGCACATTACTGAGCGGTCGATGATTGCGACGACCACGCTACGGACCGACCGATCTCGTTCACTGCGTGAATAACACAACCAAGCTACCGGTAACACCGCGTGCTGTAGTAGACAGCAATGCATTGCGTTTGGCGTCGATATTCTTCCCCCAGGTCCATTATAAAGCTCTGTGTCAGCAGCACCGTATTCTGGGTGATCAAGATCCTAACTATCGATCTACCAAGGCTCAATCTGCATTAACTCAGCACTTCTTGTTGTCGGCAAGAAAAATGTAGATCCAACCAGGCCAATTAATGTCCAGGGTAGCAACGACGACTCCCGTCTTATTGATCCCGGGCGTTTTCAGCGGTACATGTATTATTAATACATGTATACATACCGGGAGCTTCGTTGCGCGACTTAGGGCCGTTCTTAACCGGGATCGCGACCCGAAAGTCGAGCGCTGATTGGTCGGTTAGTTCCCGATTATTTCCGAAAACGTAACCCTTGCGACCCGAGTCTCAGATCGTGCCCCGAGAGGGATCGCCAGATCGCAGGGGTTCTGCAGAGATGTATTTACCGCAGTTTATGGAGTGCTCACAAGACAACAGCTTGCTGCGGCGACGTCGGCTTCGTCACCGTCTGCTAGTCCTTGTTGCTGCGCTGATCCCTGACGAGCGATACGGGAGTATCGAGCGTCGTCGCTTGTATTGGGACGTGCATAAGCAGACATTGCTGTTGGAAGGCCAGTTCCAGCGTTGCTACCGCATGAAGGTCGAGTCTTTCGAGCTCCTGCTGTCATTTATCAGGCCGGTGCTGGTGCGGGACGAGCAACAGTCGCGTCGTCGGACAGGGACTGATCCAATATCCCCAGAAAACATGTTGCAGATGACGATTTCTTGGCTCGCAGGAAATGGTTATCAAGTAACACGCTGTCTCGCTGGAACGTCTGTCCCCACTATCTACCAGGTGATTCATGAAGTGATGGACGCCATTAGCAAGTGTCCAGAGCTGAGGATCCATGCCCCGACAGAGTCCGAGCCGCGAATGCTTGAGCTGGCCGACAGATTTGCAGAGATAAGCAAGGATAATATTTTGACTGGATGCGTGGGTTGTATTGATGGGTGGTTGTGCGAAATTCGCGCTCCAAGCGCGAAGGAGGTTTACCTCTTTTTCTCGGGTCACTACCAAAGGTATGGTGTGAACGTCCAAGCGATTTGTGACTCGTTGTCGCGTTTCACGGGTTATTGCTTTGACTCACCTGGGAAAGTGGGGGACTCTGTTGCTTTCAAGAAGTGGAAGCTAAGCGCAGAAATCATGAAGCTCCCACCGGGGTTTTACATCATTGGAGATAACGCGTATCCTCTCTCAGACTGCCGTTCAATAAACTCGAGCCCAAGAGCAAGGCACACTTGGACTACAATTTTTATTTAAGTCAGCTACGCATTCGGTTCAAAATGGCATTCGGTTTGTTGGTAAATAAGTGGCAAATCTTTAAGCGGCCGCTCGTTGTTGACTTCGTGAACGTAAATAAGGTGATCAAGGCGTGCATGAAGCTGCATAATTTTTGTATTGACGACCGCTTCAAGAACCAGAACGCAGCTACGTACCAACATGCAGTTACTACTGAGTACCACACCTTACAAGAAAGCTGGTACAGACCCACTGACAACACCGAGCCGGACATCTTACCTCGCGACGCGTGTGGGCGAATCCTTCGTGATGTCGTCGTGAATCACATTCAAAACTTCAACCTTCGTCGTCCAAGCGCCCGCTAGAAGCGCAGCTACTGGACTCCGTGCACGATGTCGCACTCGAGTTGACTTATCTGGAGTTCCAGCGTCTGCTTCTTTGCCTCTTGCCTCGCAAGGTATTCCCCGATTTCTGAAGCATCAAGTCCCTGCTGGATGTATTCCGCACGCTTTACCAAGAGCTGCTGGCTGACAGTGCTATTACGATCGAGCATGGAATATAACGCAGTCAGTTTCTGCGCCGCACGCTGTTCTTGAATAAACAGCTTCTGCTCATTCCACGTTTCCTTCTGCATAGATGCTGTCTCTTCATTGGTCTCAGTTTCGAGCAGCTCACTTACACGCTCAAGAATATCCGCTGACTGGGAGATTTTTCGACGCTTTCGGTTCACACGCTGGTTCGTTGCCTCCCGTCCTTCCTTGGTTGAATCATCCTTGTCGTCAGGGTAGAGCTTCGCCGAGCAAAATTCTCGTCCACCCTGCAGATGGTCACACCAGCGATCCAAGTAGTAAACGTCCGCACGCCCATCACAGAAGTCCCAAAAATCGTTGCTCCCTTCCCCGGACACCTTTGACTTCGCTTCTGCAGTGGCAAAGTTTCTGCTGTCCTCTTTCCACATCCTCTTGAGCTTTGCCGCCGAGTGTGTCATCGCAAATGACGCGTCGATACCTTCAAACATGGTATCGGGTGAGATCAACGTGTTGAACTCACTGGTGTCAGCACCAAATTCTGCAGCTACGTCCGACCAGAATGTGGAGCTGCCTTGATCAATCTCCGCGCGAGAAAGTTGATGCCCCGTGGCAAGAAATGCATCGTAGAACCGATCCTAGAACAAGACATTTAGCAACCTGAGCATGCAGCCCTTGGTGCGTTTGGCATCCTCCTCGCACTTCTTCGCTCGCTTGCGCTGGCGCTGCAGTAAGGTTTCGACCCCACCCTTGTTTGTGTCCCATGCTGTGAGGATCTCGACGCGGTCGTCCTTCTTCGTGTTCTTGGCAACGTTCAACGTGCGGGCTGTGCACTCCAACTTGAGCTGGTCTAGGTTCCACTTGTCGTAGCTTTCAGATATCGGTGGGCGAACAGGTCGCTTAAGCGTCGTTAGGTCTATCGTCACCGTCCAATTCGAGCTCACCGCAGCGGCAGTGGCAGAAGAAGCAGCGACAGCAGAAGCCGCGGCGGCGGTAGCAGCTGAATCTGCAGTGGTGGAGGTTCGCGCCATGTTTCCATTTTGCTAGATACGGAAACTTGATGCGGAAACTGCTGTCGGATCGCAATCCGGTCAAGAATGGCAGGGTCGCAGGCATGTAGCCATTTTCCATCATAACCTTAGCCCTTCGGGTCGCGATCCCGGTTAAGAACGGCCCTTATTAAATCCAGGTAAAAAGCCTAACAATCCCCCATCCATTTCCTTTTAAATTTCATCTTTCCAAAAAAGTTCTAAAAAGGAGTGACTTGTGAAAGCATTCGCTTGCTACACCGAAAAGGAGTTCAGAGTTCCCGGCAAAGGGAGAAAGGTGGGACTAATAAATTCTTCCAGGTTAAAAAAATTGCAAACGGATTTGTATCACGGTAGAGCAAGGCTTTGCTACAAATGTAATAATTTTGCAAGGTAAATAACTGATTACGGTTCTCCCTTTGCCGGGGAATTCTGTACATGTACATGTATCCAATTGGAATGACAGACAAACTCATTGCTTCTCCCCAACAATAAAATTAAATTTACACACTACGGCCAACGTCCGCAATTGGCGAGTGCATCATGATGTACACGGGCTGGGCAAGGCCACCTTGCTCTTGGGCTCGACGTCACTGTCGTCAGCAAGTGGCTGAACATCAGTGAGGTTGACCTGAATGCTGTCCGGGTCATCGTGATCCAGTCGCAGCGGGTGGGTCTTCGGGTTGTAGACGATATAGAGAACGATATTCACGGAACTGATCAACAGACACACCGCGTTGCCTCCGAACAGGAACCAGTTCGAGATCATGGGGCAGTACACGATCCACATGACGTTGCTGAGCGCACCGACAGCCACCAATGGGATGGGTATGAACGCCGCCGACTTGTAACGCAACACTTTCAACATACGCTCGAACGGTGAGCTGTACATGCTGAGACCACCAGAAACGCCCAAGATACCCATCGTCGTCTCCACTCCGTCGTTTGACTGGTTGGTGTACCCGGCATGGCTGATAATTGCGTAAGCTGTTATGAGGCCTAGGATGGTGGCACCAATGCTTATCCGTCGCAGAGCTTTCTTGCGGTCGCGGGCGAACCGGTAGAACGTGGTGACGAAGATAATGGCGATGATGTCGGACGTAAGGTAGGTGGCGAACATAGGGAACCAGTTCTTGACAATAGCGCCGTCAAGCATCCAGATGTGTGCATTGGCCACCATGCACACGAGCGGCAACACCGACGCGATGCCCGTATCCTTCTTCTGGTAGATGCGGTACATGGAGGGATCATGCTCAAGGTCACAGAGATGGACGTGACGGATGCCAGCACGCGGAAGATCGTCTCCACGACAACGTTCACCATTGTTGCAAGGATCTTGGACTGAGTCTATCCAGCCCGGTAGCGCAGCGAACGGAGTGGCCTGCGCTCGACGACGTACGATGGAGACTGAGTGCGACAGGTAGCCTACCTGAGGTGGGCTGTGCTTGAAGATGGTGAAGCGACGTTGGCCTCAGCCAGTCAAAGGCATGTTGTCTGTCTACGGGGTGTTCATCTCAACCTGGACATCGACAACGGTGATGTGTGTCTTCGGGCCACGGTATTATAGTACTGGGCGACAAGGTTCACTCTGAAGCTAACCTTGCTGTAATGTGTGCACTCACAGTCGATGCTAGCGACGACCTACGTACAGCTTCTGGACTCGTTCACTGTGTCAACGAAGCTAACACCGCGTGCACGTATTGTGGTAGACGGCAATGAATTGCGTTTGGTGTTGACCCCCCTTCCCGTTTGGGCCCGTTAGACTCTGTGTCAGTAGCACCGTATTATGGGTGATCAAGATCCTAACTCTTTCGCATACAAGTAGCCCTCGATCTACCGGTTGGCCCGGACTGTTTTCAGCGGTACATACATGCACTATTTTAAAAGTATTAAAATACCAAGCTGGGCAGTCGCGTCTTCACTTCATTGCGCGATGACGGCGTCGCTGGGGGTCAACAGCGCAAGGCGTTGCCGTCAAAGGAGCCAACTCAAAGTCTCAGGCTCGGTGCGCTGCCACGACATATGCCTGTTCGCAACGTTGTGCACTCAAGTATTGCTCCTCTGTATGATACAGACTGTTCGGTGTAGCACGCCGATTGAGGATGGTTATTAGAGTCCAATTCCACGGAGTACGGTAAGTGACACAATACATCTGAACATTATTATGATACAGACTGTATCCGTTAGCTTTTTGGTGATCGCAACAGTGCGACCAGCACCTCGTCATTTAAATACCCTGATATATCCGATCACATTGGGAACAAAAACATCATTCATTCGTTTATTCCATCTTTAATCCCTCTGAAATCGCTTCAGCGACCTCCTTCAACTTCCTATAGAATCTCGCTCATCTAATCTCGCAGATTGCGTTCAACGGCGGTAATTGACATGTCGGATTCGCGCCGTCGCTCATCTAATCACTGCTGTCGGTTCACGCACTATTTCGAAGTACATGTACATCGGATGAACGGACAACACGACTGTACCGGTAACTTTATTAAAATCAAAGTCGCTTTATCACAGCTATCACTCTACAGTTTGCGTCGTCGAGCACTATAATAGTGTCTGCATCAACCACGCTCGAACTTCCCACTCGCAACCCCAATACTTTGTAACAATGGTGAGCTTCGTCGTGGAGACGCTCTTCCGCGTGCTGGCATCCGTCACGTCTGTCTCCGTCACATTGAGCATGATCCCCTCCATGTACCGCATATACCAGAAGAAGGACACAGGCATCATCCGTGCTTCCACTCGTGTGCATGGTGGCCAATGGACACGTCTGGATGCTGGACGGCGCCATCACCAAGAACTGGTTCCCAATCTTCGCCACCTTCCTCACGTCCGACATCATCGCCATCGGCTACGTGACCACGTTCTACTGGTTCGCCCGCGACTGCAAGAATGCTCTGCGACGGATCATCATTGGCGCTACCATCCTTGGTCTCATCACAGTATATGCGATTCTTGCCCACGCCGGATACACCAACCAGTCGAACGACGGAGTGGACACGACATTGGGTATCTTGGGCGTTTCTGCTGGTGTCAGTATGTACAGCTCGCCATTCGAGCGCATGTTGAAAGTGCTGCGTTACAAGTCGGCGGCGTTCATACCGATTCCGATGGTGGTAGTAGGTGCACTCAACAACGTCATGTGGATCGTGTACTGCCCCATGATCTCGAGCTGGTTCCTGTTCGGAGGGAACGTCATGTGCCTATTGGTCAGCGCTGTCAACATCGTTCTCTACATCGTTTACAACCCGAAGACCCACCCTCTACGACTGGATCACGATGACCCGGACGCTCTTCAGCGAAACTTGGTTGGCATTCAGCCGCTACCAGAAGACAGCGACGTTGAACCCAAGAGCAAGCTGACCTTGCACAGCCCCGTGTACAACTTGTTGCACTCGCCCATTGCGGGGATCCCGTCGGACGTCAGCAGTCGTGTGTAGATTTGCTTTTCATAGTCCACGATTAAGATTTCTGTTCGCTTTGTTTCCGGTTAGATTCAAATACATGTAATACACCCTTCAACCATCATCAGACTTGCAGAAATACCATAACTGGACTGCAACTCACAGAACGAGCGAAAACAGGAAACATGTGCATTTTTCATAATTGAAATGGGCTCTTCAGCAACCGGTGCTAGCGGCGATCACCGAACGTAAGCCGAGGTGGCTCGTCGTTCTGAATATGTACATGGTGATTCGGCGAAGGCAGCGCGCTCTGAAGCATCTCCATTTTAACTTACTGTTTGTTTTTGATGGCGCCCTACGAACGGAGCGGAGCCAGAGGAGACATGACCATTTGATACACGGGGCTCTGCGGAGCCGCCTTACCGGTTGATTGTAGGCTTGTTCGGTCGATTGCGATCGAAATGGCGCCGTCATTTTCCTTTTCGAGCAGATCCTCCAGCGTCGCTCCGTAACCGAGTGGGTGCTTGCTGGGGTGGTAGATCATGTACACAGTCAGTTGTGCCACACCGAGCGTCGCGCAGCAGACGTTGGTTACGAAGAGGAACCACAGTCCAGACATGGGCGTGTATATGATCCACATCGCGTTGTTGAACGTGCCCGCGACCACCATGTGAATCGGGATGAAGACGCCCGTCTTGAACTTGACGACGTCCTTGATCTTCAGGAACGGCGAGCTGTAGAGCACCAACGTCACGCACACGGCGAGGTAGCCCATGATATCGTTCGCAGTGTCCCTGCTGATACTCGTGAAAACACCGAGTCCGCCCAGCACCGCGTACGTCGTGATGATCGAGAGAACAACCGCGTACACAGCGATGACTCGCCACGCTTGCTTTCTGTCGGTCGTGTAGCGCAGGAACACGAACATGTAAATGAGGGAGATAAAGTCTCCGGACACGAAGGTGGAGAAGACCGGGAACCAATTGTTGGTCAATAGACCATGCAGCGTCCAGACGTGGCAGTTGGCGAACACGGACACCAGCGAAACGATGCTGGTGTTGCCGATGGACTTGGTCTTGTAGATCTGGTAGACTGCCGGCGTCGGGCTCAGAATCATCATAAGCGACGTGCAAGCTGCGACCACGCGGAAGACGGACTCCACTGAGCTGGACATGTCGAACTTGGTAATGGCGAGCTTGTATATGTTGTTCTCCACTGGGTGAATTGTAAAATGAGACCAGAGACGAACTTCTCCGAGCTTGGTTTGGGAAGCACACTTGCCGCAATCGTATGGCTGGCTCAAGTAGATGGAGAATCGAGATGGGCAGTACAAACGACTGGTTGAACTGTCGGGTCTCGACTGCATCGTATCCGGTGTCACGACTTCGGGTTGGCTGCAGGCTGCAGCGCACCGGAAACCCTGCGCATCCGTTTAACGACCACGAGAACGTGCAAAACAAGGAGACTTCACAGCTTACGATTGGATGCGGTCGATATTGACAGACTTTGTCCGGGACGGTAATGCAAGGACGGGCTTGACATCGAAGTATTTCAGTAGTGTGCTAATGCAAGAACGGGACCCTGCATCAAAGTTGGCGCCGCTGGGTGAACCCACTGTTGCATCCAGGGTACGTTTACAGATGACAGCGAAGAAATCGTTAGTTTAAAATTGCAAGGACAGTCACAGAGCTCACCGCAGGGAATACGAGGACAGGGTCTTGTGTCATGTGGCGCTTCATGTGTTGACGGCAAGACGGGATGTGAGGTTGATCTATTGATAAGTTATTAGTGCGACTGCTACACGCCTCAACCACCACCAGGCCGTCAAACTGTCCAGTGGTGATAACTACCTGTATTCTTGAACCTATTGTCGCGGGGCCCGAATAATGTGCAGGACGCCGCCAGTGCCACCGCGCTCGAACGAGCCACTCCGACTGAGGGCTGGCGAGCTCAGTTGTTGGAAGGAGCTGCCTCGGCTCAGCGATGGCGAACTCAGGCGAAAGGAACTTTCTCGGCTCTGTGATGATGAACTCAGCTGGAAGGAGCTTTCGCGGCTCAGTGGCTGCAGTGGTGACGACATCGGCTGGAAACCTGGACTCGAGCTAGTCAACTTGCTCTGCATCTCGGCCTTGGGCGAGACCACAACCGTGATAGCAATGTCTTCATGGGGCAGGTTGACGGTCGGCTGAACAGCCTTGCTTGGTCGGTACTTCGTGTACAGCACCAGAAGCACGATACCAAGCACGAGGCAGATCGCGTTAGGGATGAACATGAACCAGTTGCTATCCAGATGACCCACAACGCGTTGTTGGTCGCGCCGCATATGATCATCGGCAGTTGAATTGGAACCGCGTTCTTGTTGCGCAGTACGAACAGAGCCTTCTCGAAAGGCGCGCCATACAGGATAATAGCGGCGATGATACCCATGTAGCCGAGGACTGGGCTAATGCTAGTGTAGTCCTGGCCCGTGGCACCTTTGCCGCTATGACAGCGTACAGTGTGATGGCTCCAAGCACGGCAACGACCCCACCGACAATCTGGAGCACGTACTTGCGGTCGTCGGCGAACTTGTAGTAAAAGGCAATGTAGGCGATCGCGGCGAAGTATCCAAAGCCGAAAGAGACAACGACGGGGAAGATGTTGTTGCGGAAGTAGCCGTACATCATCCACATGTGTGCGTTGCCCAGCAGCGAGACGAACGGCACGACGGAGATATTGCCGACGGTCTTGTTCTTGTAAATCTTGTAGACGGAGAAGGACGGACTCAGAGAGACCATGAGCGACGACAACGCCGTCATGATCCGGAGCACGAGAAGAACGGTGGCGTCAACCATGATGAAATGAGTGTGAAAATTTACTTGGACTGGTGTTCTTGAGCGAACCTCAGTGGAGACGACTTGCGCGTGGGCAAGTAAATTGTAATGTGAGCGTAGTGCAGCAGGCTGCCAGCAGCTCCCCGGCCTAGATTTTCGGCGGTCGGGGACAGGGCGCGGAGGGCTGTCTGTCTGCCGTCTCTTCTCGCCCACGATACGTTTTGGTCACAACTGTGCTGCTTTCGCTTCAACTGTCATCCACCAAATTCGGGTCTCCTCCGGTTTTGATCTGTTGAGCCAAATCTCTGTTGCAAGCCCCGGAAATGGCCTCTCTGGCGATTGACAACCAGCCTTGTCTCATTTTCTGAAGTTTTGACACGTCGCATGCACGACGATTCGCCCCCAAGCAGCCTATGTCGGCGATGAAGGGCGGACGATAGATGAGTCCGTGACAAAGTGCGAGTCACGCGCTGCTCCACAGCGAGTGCCTACCAATGGCGGCGCAGCACTCGCTCGGTGGAAGAGCTGTCCAGTCACAATGCGACGGTTAATGGATACCGAATTTTCATTCTCGCTGCTCGGCCTGTCATTAGCGCTAGCGACACACGCCCCCTGGACAGAGGCAGGAAGGAACGCGTGAAGCACAGCGCACCAGCAGCAGCAAAATATTTGCCATTTTCGTTTCTTCGACGAAGCCAGAAAGTTGCGGTAACCTTGTTTGACGTGAAACCAGTAGCTGCCGCCCAGTGGTCGCGCATTCGACTGCGATGGATTTGCACTAAGCCAACTATCGACCGTGCGTCTGCAAACTCGCGGTCTCGTCGCTAAAGGGGCATGACTTTATCCATCAAACGAGACTTGCCACCTCTGTCAGCAATGACGTTATCGCGAGATCAGTGTGAACTGTACACAATGTGTGTGCTGGTTTCCTTTCGCCTCCTCATCAAGCAACTACATGTAGAGGTCCTCAAGTCTCTCTACAAGACAACAATCAGTCCCTGCATCAAGTGTGTCAGTCAGAAAGTGAAAGACGTTTTGATGCAAAACAGCCTTCGCAGTTGATTTTCCTGGCACTATGCCGGTGCGTTGGAAACTGATGATGGGCCGTTCATACTGTCGATAGGATGGTGGCGATGTTTGGACGGCTGTATATACATTGGTCCAAAATGAACCAATCCCCGCTTTCTTGGTCACTTATGGCCAATCGTGGACAACCGTCCAAACTCGCAGATTGGAGCCCGATGTTATGCTGCTCCGCATCTCTTGCCTTTGGCCATGAGTCAAGCTCCAATGGCAGCGAGGACATTTTCAAGACACTTCAAGTAGTGTCATTTAACCTTTCGCTTGCTGTCGACGAGTACAAACAGGCAACTTCTCGCTCGCAATGACTTTCTGGGTGACACTTTTGAACGTGGCCACGGGCGTCGCGGACATATTTCTGCGTCTGAGCCCTGTGCCGGACATGTACAGAGTGCACCGGGACAAAAACATCGGCGAAGTCGCTGAACTACCGCTCATCACGATGGTCGTGAACTGCCATCTCTGGTACGTACATTTCACTTAGTAACGGCCGGATAACGCAAAACTGAACTTTGCGTGATGGGTTGTAGGACCACGTACGGATACGCCAACGACAGTTGGTTTCCGCTCTTCGGCTCGCAGCTCTTCGGTGAAATCGTGGGGATCCTCTACAACATCGTCTACTACCGTTGGAGCCCCGAAGAGAAGCGTCAACGACTGCGCAAGCTGTACGCAATTGCTGTCGCTGTGTGGTGTATCGTCACGCTCTACGTGGTACTGGGGGTGACCGGCGTCTTCGGCCAAACCAAGTCGGAGGTCGGTACGTCTCTCGGTTACGTCGGGTGCGCCTTCAGCTTTTCCATGTTCTCGTCCCCTCTCGCTACGCTGAAGTACGTTGTGAGCACCAAGTCCTCTGCCTCCATCCCGATCAACATGTGCATCATGATCCTGGTGTCCACGGCGCTGTGGACTGGAGCCGGGATCGTAGACAGCGACTACTTTGTTGCGGTGATCAACATTGTTGGCGTTGTTTTGAGCTGCATCCAAATCGTGATCTACTTCATGTATCGACAGATGCCGGAGGACGCATTGGGCCTTGACACGGGGAAGGATGTGTCTGTCGTTGTAGCCACCCCAAGGGTGAGGAACACAGCACTGTGCTCATCGAGAGTCCAGCGTACTACAAGGCGATGCCGTCGCCGCTAGTTAATAACAGGGTGTAGTGCAGTAAACGATCAAATAGAGAACTCTCAGCTACAAGCATCAAGTATCGTGTGTGAAAAACATCTTGCAGCTGTAAAAGCTAACCTAAATGATAATTACCGGTAGTCCAACAGAGTTATCGTGTTCTTGAGCGGCGTTCATGTATCCAACCAAAGCAGCCTGGAGTATTGGTGCTCAATGAGAATGATCCTTTTCCGTCGTTGTTGAAACTCCGAAGGGGGTCGGCAAAATGAGTCGGGTCCTACGCACAGATTACCGGCACCGTCAACAATCCCTTCCCATCGGATTGTTTAGATTCCTGTATCAATAGCGGCAGGGCCTTCCAATCGACTCGTTTAGAGTCTACATGTAGAATAACTAACAGCCAAGCATACCGAGGGTCTACAGCGCGTCGAGTTTCGCTGCAGTCGTACTTGAAAAGATCCGCCTCCATTTTCATTTTTCATTTTGCTCACTTCCTTCTACGAGATCCCGGATCCTACAAACGCGTCTTTAGTATGAGCAGTTGGTTCTCCGCTCTGCTGAATGCGGCGGCTGCCATCGCCCAAGTTATCCTAAGTATCAGCCCCACGCCAGATATGTACAAGATTTACCGCCGCAAGCACATCGGTGAGATGGCTGCTTTGCCGCTTGTGGCGATGGCGGTTAACAACCATCTGTGGTACGTTCTTTTATTGAAACTTGTTCGGTTTACTCCGCAAGAATGTGTCTAACGCTTCCCCACAGGATGTTCTACGGCTACCTGACCGACAACTTGTTTCCACTTCTCGCCACTCAAGCTTTCAGTCAACTCGCAGCGATAGTGTACAATGCTATCTACTTCCGATGGAGCCCCGAACACAAGCGAAAAGAGCTACTCAAGCTCTACACACGGGCCTTGATTCTGCATTCCGCAGTTTCACTCTACTTTGCTCTCGGTGTGGCGGGTATCACAGGGCAAACCAAGGCAGATGTTGGCACCTGGCTTGGATATGCCGGGGTCTCCATTAACGTCTAGATGTACGCGTCGCCGCTGGGCACGCTGAAGCATGTCGTGAAAACCAAGAGCTCTGACTCCATCCCGATCAACCTAAGTGTCATGCTGCTCTTGGTCTCAACCTTATTGTGGCTGGGGACAGGCATCATTGACAGCGACCTCTTCATCGCGGGCATCAACGCCGTTGGTGCATCGCTGAGCTTCATCCAGATCGTGTTATACCCTTTCTCTCGGATGAGCGATGGGTAGATAGACGGGGAATCTTCTGTTGCGATAGAAAGACGAATATAAATCCCAAACAGGTTTGAAAATCCTGTCGAAAGCCCACATGCCCACATATCTGCCGCTCGCTCATTCCTTCATTTCGAAACGACGAGCGCCCCGGAGAGAATACGTCCACACAACGGTTGCGCAAGCTACGCCTCCAAGTCCAGAAGCAACGGAAGCTGATAGGCTTATCAATACGTACGGTCAACGATCAAGGCCTTTGAATGATCTATACCACAAATTGGACAACATTAAATGGAGGTGATTCCATTGCATTTAATGTTGCTGGCATGCTAATGACACGTTTATTTTTCAGGCAAGACTGAGTCATTCCAGTCATTTCGAGCTTCAGCACCAAACGCACCCATAGCTCCGACATCAAACACCGAGTAACATGGAAGCGTCGTACACAGCTATAGATCGGATTCTCTACCATTTCAGACGACAAAATCTCGCACGACGTCAAGCCCGGATTCAAAGTTGATGTCTTTGGTCATGTCTCCGGCGACGAACACTAGATCAGCTGCTGATGAGACTACTCAATGCGGTCGATCTAGACAGAGCCCGGTTGAACCAAACTTACGAGTGATCTTACTGAATAAGCAAATGTAATGAATGACCTTATTCCGGATGATACAGAAGTGTAGAGTAGCACAATATGGACTATATAATGAGGCACATACTTGTAAGTCAGGATTATACTGAGTAAAGTGTTTGGTAATATTTCAACTTCCGGAAGGTATGGCTTTATGATGTAGGGTATCTCTTGAAATGTAACGATATGCAGCATTGGTATGAACGCTTTGCCCACCATCAGCGATAACACTATCATTCGATATTCCACACGTGCATCAACTAAATGTAGCTGTCGCTGAGTATTGTTGACTGCTTGCTACCTATCTGTACTACATCAGTAACACACATTAGTCAACACGCATAACTTCTATTACTCGACCATTCAGTACAAACAGAGACCGTATCTATGTGCCTGCTTGTATTTGAGGGCCGTGTGGATTTCTTCTGTTCAAAGCAGAACTCCGGAGGCAGTAACGCGCTCATGTACGCGCAGATATGGTACAATATGTGGGGCGATGGCGAAAGGACTCCTAAAAAGTTCGGTTAGCGTAAGGTTAAGAACGAGGAGGAGGAATATGTCAAACACGCTACTTGTTTACCCTTATCTTGTCGTCCTGGTCCGCGCGCAGAGAAGAAATTTATCAGCTCCTCCTCACTAAACCGTTAGATAGGGACTAGGCAAATTCTTCCTCTGCGCGCGCTCCGGTTGGAGAGTCCTCTGTCGGCTGCTAGGATGGTTGGCTGACGTCTAGCGGTCAAGGAATGCAGGTAGCCAAAACGAAAATGCGGGGTATTGATTGAGGGCAGGGTTTGACCGTACTCTATCCTTTTGGGAGCCAATAGAAAATCTCTTTTTTCGCAGATGTTGGATACATTGTCGATGCTATGACCATTTTTGGTGCCTTGTAGAGGGTATGACCATTTTTTGAACGGATTTGGACTCGGTAACCATCCATTCCCACTATTGTATAGACGGCATTGCTCCAACGAGCCGATTCTTTACCAAACGCCTGCTTCTTGAGACGGTATAATACGCTTGATCCGACCTCAAACTCCTTCTCAATTCTATCGGCTTCCACCTGATTATGACTCAGATCTGCATCCATTACTTTGCCTTTTGCATCATTCGGGGTCATACCAATCGAACGATGAAGCGTGCTATTCGAGTTTTCAATAACGTCAGTGATAAGCTTTTGCGAAATCCTCTTGGGGGACATTTTAGTTAGTCTCTGCTTCAACGTTCTGTTAAATCGCTCAATTTTTCCCATAGTACCATGATCACCGGGCTCGTTGTTGTTGTGCTCAATTTTCTTGGATTTGAAGAACTCTTGAGCCTGCGAGTTCATGAACTCGCTACCATTATCGCTTGTAATGATATCCACTTTAAGGAGGCGAACAAACGCTTTAAGCGCTACTAATACAGTTGCTGCTGTCTTGTTCGATAAGACCTTTGCAAAGCCCAACCTCGAGTTGATATTGATAGCAGTCCAAATTGGTCGCTTCTCCCAAAATGCAAGATCCATTTGCCAAGAGTTGGGGTTATGCGAAGCTATTTTGAAGCCATTGAATCTCTTCTTGTGCTCCTGATATCGTTGAATATCGGTCTGACTCGCATACCAATCCTTTACGATTTTGAAAGTTATCTTAGGATTTAACTCCTTTGCCTTCCGATACAGAGCTTGAGCTCCGATAAAACCGGTTTTTGGGTCATAGTAGAGTTTCTTTAATAGCGCGTCCATGATTTATATTTACATTAAAAAATTCCCAGTGGTTAGCTGCTTAAATATCAAGTGGCTCAGTCGTGATGCCATCATCAAGTACTCGACGTTTGTCATAGTAGTAGTTGAGCGCTGTTTTGTTTTGAGTATAGGTTATGATAGATTTGGTTTCTTTCGATAGTCTCAACCCCTTGTTTGTACTTTGTAGCGTGATGCGATCCCGTACAACAGTCTCAAACCCATCAGGATTAAGAACACCATTGTTTCGACCACCTCCCTGCTGAACACCCTTCGCTGAAACTTTTACCTTGTAAGATTCGTCGGGTAGATAGCAAATATAGTTCTTACTCGATAGTGAGACCATATCATCACCTGACCATTCATCTTTGAACAAACCAGGGGTACGGCGATCAAACTTAGCTACCTCAGTGTTGAAGTCGCGTGGGAACCAATCGTATTTATGATCCTTGAAGTGAGCACGTAGCTCAGGCTTGATACAGTCTTGAAACGGATTCTCACAGCTGAAAGCGATATAAGCTGAATCAGTGTCCATCTCCTGGTACTGGAAGTCAGACTTGACCTCTTTGTGCTTGCTCATGTCCATTCCACATCGACCAAAAGCACTGTTGCCTACAAGTTTTATCATCTCAGCAATCATCGCCTTATACTTATCAACATCACCTTCTCGTTGAGCGTTTGATACAGCCTCCATAAAAGGAGCAAAAGCCTTGTGAGAGCTGGCCTGGATAAAGCAGTAAGTCTTGGTGATCTCCATACCATGAGAAAGGTACCACTTGAGCAAAGGAGTGTAGATGATAATCTTTTCACCAAAGTAGCTACCAATCAACTTGCGAGCTGGCTTTGCTCGGCTTTGCTTGCGCGCCTCATTGTGATCGAACATGTGCTTACCAATGACGCTCTCATTCGTACAGTCGATCAGTACATTCTTGAAAATTGGAGTCATCTCACCAAAGTACTGTTTGCGGTGCTCTGGTGTGCGAATATCACACTCGAGAAAGCCGAATACCTTGTCTGCTTTGATGTCATCGATGATACCATCATACGCTTCAACCGTAGTCAATCGACCGCATGGCATCTCATTACCAAGAGCCCACAGGTATAGAGCGTTAGCGTCGTATCCGATAATTTTCTTACAGACCTTACCACCACGAATCTTCGTTTCATTACGCTTAGCGTAGCGATTGAAGATAATAGATGGACCTCTAGTAATGTTGGCCTTCATCTTAGAGTAGATATCCTTCTCCTCCTTGTCATTCGAGTAGACCAGTCTGTCCGAGTTGAACTCAAGCAACTTCTTATACCGAAACCCCTTAAGCGACATGTCTTTTCGAGCGGTGTTGCACTTTACGCAGCTGACCAAGATGTTGCCGTCGATGTGGCCAAGATTATGGTTGATACGATCCGCTGAAGCGGTATCAGCAGTCAGCTGACAGTAGCATAGACCACACAGACACTTTTGCTTTAGCAGCAATGTATTCAAGTGCTCGAGTGTCATTGCAAATTTTCGCTTTGCCTTAGTGTCCTGACTCTTGTAGCCAGCCATGCGCTTAGCTGGAAATTGGAATGCGTTAGCAGGTTTCTTATCCGGAAATTGGAGATTATTGAAGCAGGTCTGATACATGACCTTCTCTGAAAGACCAGGTAGGGACACTCCATCCGCAAACATATCCAGATTGAAACGCTTAAATAGCTCTCGCTGAGCCTTGATAGCTTTGATGAAAGGGACTACGTCGAGATTATTGTACCAGATCAGTAGGTCTTTGATCGATTTCATCTCGTAGTAATCCCACACGAACTTCACTCGTTCGTAGTCATCACCGGTGATGCTTGTTCCACGGAGCTTGCTATCAAAAGCTGACTTAGGCGGGATAGTAGTCTGGTTTAGAACATTGAACGTGGTGATGTACTCGTATGGGAAAAGACCCTTGCCAAGACCGCATACACGTCTAATTTTGTCATCGCATTTGCAGCCACCGAGATATGTTGTAAGATACTTGTCGTAGCTAGTACCAGCTGGTACATAGTTAGTGATATCAAGCATTTTCATGTCCGATGTAGCAATGCACATGTAGCTGGGGTTCTTGATGACAGATTTGATGTTGTCGGTACCAATTACGGCAAACAAATCCTTCTTAATCAAGTTAATATCGTATCGACCAGAATTGAAGCCGAATACTGGTACTTGCTGTTTCAGTTTCCCGTAATCAGACCTTTGCTTACCAAAACCAAGACTGCGGTGAAAGTCAAAGAAGCTGGCATACTTCCCTCTTCAATCCAACTCTCAACATCAGGCATCTTGTAGGTCTTACCAAGCTTTACACCTGGAAGTTCCATGCCTGTCAGACCGTGAGCATTGATGAGTCTTTGAAGAAGCAATTTGTACTTATTGACATTGTACTGCTGGATCTTCACGGATACATCACCGATGTATTTGAACATATCCGTAAGCAGCACCTTTGGATCGTCATTTACAAAGCAACGCACCTCCTCGGTTAACCTATCAGCTACTGATACTGACACAGGAATATGTTCGTTCGTGAAGACAGTATTCTCCCCGTGTTGAGTTGCGGTAGGCTTAAAAACGGCCTCAAAGTCATAAACGATGAAGTGATCGATGTACTGGTCAGCATCCTTGATGGAATACTTAGTAAGCAGTGATCGTATCGTGTTCTGAGCCGGTTTGTAAATAGTTGGAAGCTCTCAATATTTACAAGCTCACACTGATTCTTCTTGTGATTTTCAGCTTTTCAGCGCTGATAAAAACCATTTCACACTTAGGACATTGATACTTTGAAGCATATCGTTCTTAATGTAAAGAGCGTGATTCTCGTGCGATAGAATACCCATAGCTTCATACCCTTGTCCGATGTACGAATGCATTTTACATTTCCAGAAACTACATCCATATTATATACGTTAATACCATGTTGGAAGCAGTCCTCAACCTCATCGAGCTGTAGTAGGTCAATGGGCTTGAAGCTTCGAAATAGGCTCAACGTTTATTTAACCCCTTGAAAGAGCAATAGCGCTTGAATGCCTCCTTCACCTGAGCCTGAATTCTGCGAGGATCCTTCTTAGAGCTCTGGAATGTATGCCATGTGGAAGACGCACTTGTTGTTGGTCTTAGGAAGTTGATTACATGCTTGTTTTCGCGAATAATATGAGGGATGACAGTTTCGCTGTCCCCAGAGCATGGTCGCGATGGTAGATGAATATCTTGAATGCAGTGATCGCCTTGAGCTTATACCCGGAGCTGGGGTAGTTCAGTTTGTCAGCCAACTCCATAGAACGGATTTCCGAAATCACCTTCTTTCGAATATCAGCCTTGCTGTTGATAGCGACAGGCTTATTGAACACATACGTGTTAGCGAGATTTTGGATAGAAGTAGCGAGTATCATCAGGATCGGTCTTGCTTACAAGTTCGAACCCAAGAGCAACATTTACCTTAAACGCACTCGCCTGAGTCGAAAGAACATTATCGAGCTTGTCGTAGAAAACAGAAGGCTCAACACCCTCATATAGGTGTGATTCCATGTGATTACCATTGTAAAAACGGTACTTAGGATCAGCCTTGTAGTCAGGCGACAAGTGTTTCTCAAGGGTTTCAATCGAAACATTGTACTGCTTAGATACTAATCTTTTGTTGATTGGACGCGAAACGTTGCTAACATAAACCATCTTGCCCGTTCTACCACGCACCTTAACACGGTAGCTACTACCCCATTTAATAGGTTGGATATTTAATCTCTTTAATCCTTCGAGTTCGTATGCAAACATGATGCCTATATATGCTTGGCTATATTATTCTCCGTAGATATGACTTTATAATTATTTGACCTTGTATCAGGATCGACTTTATATCTTAGTAATTTACAAAATATTCTAAATTAATTAAGTCAAATATTTGGCTTTTACTTTTGGAGGTTTTAAACCATTGTCTTTGACTATATTGGGATTGACTTTTTTGAGAAAAAATTAATTAATTAAGTTCGGTTTCATTAATAAGTTCGCTTTCAGATTCGCTAAGTTCGGTTTTGGCTTACGCTTGCGAGCACGGATCTGCTCTCTATTCATATCGTCGTAGCTCCTTTGATACGACAAACGAGCTTCGCGTGTGCGCTGGTAGTAGCGCTTCTGTGCTGCCTTAATGCGCTCTTTGTTAGCGAGGTATTGTTCAGGTGAGTACGCCATCTTTGTATATTACTAACTTTATATTTATTAGGATGAAAAAACTACTAATGCATCAAGCCGAAGCCAGAATCAGCTGAAATAACTTAACGTGGGAATAGATCGAGTGACCTGCCGAGCCACAGAACGCGCCATCTCAATGTCGGGACCTAACATACTGGCGATGTCATAGTATCGCTCGATGCACTCACGAATCCCGCTGCCACTAGCCTCTGCGATAGAGGGCAAGACCCGAGATAGCTTCTGTCGCTTCACAGGTTCTTGAAGCACGGAAGGCTGATCTCTGCGCCAGCACTCGGTGACTGATTAAGTAGAGTGCTAATCACCGCGAACGCCTCGCTGGGATCACGTAGAGTCACTGATCGAATATTACCGTGGTTGTTGATCGTATCGGAGACCCAGAAAAACTGCCAATGATCAGTCAAGTCGGTCAAGAATGCCATCACGGGTTCATCGACGAGAACATCCAGGGCTATCAATTCTGACAAAGCCTGAGAGATGGCGCGTTCTTTCACCTTTCTCTTCACTTCGATGAGCAATCTCACGCCAGGCAGCATCCCCAGTCGAGCGGGTTCTCCAAGACGAGATCACTCAGTATGATCATGTCCGTGCGTCCAACAAGTTCGATGTTATGACCAGGGATTTCAGCCTTAAGGATATCTTCTTCCTTTTCCACACCGTACACGCAAAGCCTGTTCTTCGTGAGCACATCACCGATGTTGATTTCCACATACGCGCGATATCGTTCACGTTGTTGTTCCTCGGTGAGCGCGATATTCTGCCCACACCATCGCTAATGCTTTCCAACCTGAACGGTGCAGCATGCGTCAGGTCCCCAGTAGCGAATCGAACCGCGCGGGTAGGCAACCGAACATTCAATCTCAGTCAGAAGCGTCGAACTCGCGCTTGAGTGGCGATATACCTTGCGTTTGCCCAGCACAGTCTGCTCGTACATCTTGTCAACCTTTTCGACGAGTTGATCCATCTTGATGCCTCACTCACTGAACCTCCAGTCCCCCCGAACCACCACCAGCACGTGAACTTGGCCTTCACCTGGTTGAAAATTATCGCCAAAGTGCTTGGGGTTCTTGACCACGTGTGGGATCCATCTGCACGCAGCCTTGCGGGTGTCCACGTTCATCGAGCGCCACAGCTGCCGC
>JAAKBF010000311.1:0-39172 GCA_012656075.1 Phytophthora hibernalis | reverse complement strand
AGGCAAATTCTTCCTCTGCGCGCGCTCCGGTTGGAGAGTCCTCTGTCGGCTGCTAGGATGGTTGGCTGACGTCTAGCGGCCAAGGAATGCAGGTAGCCAAAACGAAAATGCGGGGTATTGATTGAGGGCAGGGTTTGACCGTACTCTATCCTTTTGGGAGCCAATAGAAAATCTCTTTTTTTCGCAGATGTTGGATACATTGTCGATGCTATGACCATTTTTGGTGCCTTGTAGAGGGTATGACCATTTTTTTGAACGGATTTGGACTCGGTAACCATCCATTCCCACTATTGTATAGACGGCATTGCTCCAACGAGCCGATTCTTTACCAAACGCCTGCTTCTTGAGACGGTATAATACGCTTGATCCGACCTCAAACTCCTTCTCAATTCTATCGGCTTCCACCTGATTATGACTCAGATCTGCATCCATTACTTGCCTTTTGCATCATTCGGGGTCATACCAATCGAACGATGAAGCGTGCTATTCGAGTTTTCAATAACGTCAGTGATAAGCTTTTGCGAAATCCTCTTGGGGGACATTTTAGTTAGTCTCTGCTTCAACGTTCTGTTAAATCGCTCAATTTTTCCCATAGTACCATGATCACCGGGCTCGTTGTTGTTGTGCTCAATTTTCTTGGATTTGAAGAACTTGAGCCTGCGAGTTCATGAACTCGCTACCATTATCGCTTGTAATGATATCCACTTTAAGGAGGCGAACAAACGCTTTAAGCGCTACTAATACAGTTGCTGCTGTCTTGTTCGATAAGACCTTTGCAAAGCCCAACCTCGAGTTGATATTGATAGCAGTCCAAATTGGTCGCTTCTCCCAAAATGCAAGATCCATTTGCCAAGAGTTGGGGTTATGCGAAGCTATTTTGAAGCCATTGAATCTCTTCTTGTGCTCCTGATATCGTTGAATATCGGTCTGACTCGCATACCAATCCTTTACGATTTTGAAAGTTATCTTAGGATTTAACCTTTGCCTTCCGATACAGAGCTTGAGCTCCGATAAAACCGGTTTTTGGGTCATAGTAGAGTTTCTTTAATAGCGCGTCCATGATTTATATTTACATTAAAAATTCCCAGTGGTTAGCTGCTTAAATATCAAGTGGCTCAGTCGTGATGCCATCATCAAGTACTCGACGTTTGTCATAGTAGTAGTTGAGCGCTGTTTTGTTTTGAGTATAGGTTATGATAGATTTGGTTTCTTTCGATAGTTCAACCCCTTGTTTGTACTTTGTAGCGTGATGCGATCCCGTACAACAGTCTCAAACCCATCAGGATTAAGAACACCATTGTTTCGACCACCTCCCTGCTGAACACCCTTCGCTGAAACTTTTACCTTGTAAGATTCGTCGGGTAGATAGCAAATATAGTTCTTACTCGATAGTGAGACCATATCATCACCTGACCATTCATCTTTGAACAAACCAGGGTACGGCGATCAAACTTAGCTACCTCAGTGTTGAAGTCGCGTGGGAACCAATCGTATTTATGATCCTTGAAGTGAGCACGTAGCTCAGGCTTGATACAGTCTTGAAACGGATTCTCACAGCTGAAAGCGATATAAGCTGAATCAGTGTCCATCTCCTGGTACTGGAAGTCAGACTTGACCTCTTTGTGCTTGCTCATGTCCATTCCACATCGACCAAAAGCACTGTTGCCTACAAGTTTTATCATCTCAGCAATCATCGCCTTATACTTATCAACATCACCTTCTCGTTGAGCGTTTGATACAGCCTCCATAAAAGGAGCAAAAGCCTTGTGAGAGCTGGCCTGGATAAAGCAGTAAGTCTTGGTGATCTCCATACCATGAGAAAGGTACCACTTGAGCAAAGGAGTGTAGATGATAATCTTTTCACCAAAGTAGCTACCAATCAACTTGCGAGCTGGCTTTGCTCGGCTTTGCTTGCGCGCCTCATTGTGATCGAACATGTGCTTACCAATGACGCTCTCATTCGTACAGTCGATCAGTACATTCTTGAAAATTGGAGTCATCTCACCAAAGTACTGTTTGCGGTGCTCTGGTGTGCGAATATCACACTCGAGAAAGCCGAATACCTTGTCTGCTTTGATGTCATCGATGATACCATCATACGCTTCAACCGTAGTCAATCGGCCGCATGGCATCTCATTACCAAGAGCCCACAGGTATAGAGCGTTAGCGTCGTATCCGATAATTTTCTTACAGACCTTACCACCACGAATCTTCGTTTCATTACGCTTAGCGTAGCGATTGAAGATAATAGATGGACCTCTAGTAATGTTGGCCTTCATCTTAGAGTAGATATCCTTCTCCTCCTTGTCGATTCGAGTAGACCAGTCTGTCCGAGTTGAACTCAAGCAACTTCTTATACCGAAACCCCTTAAGCGACATGTCTTTTCGAGCGGTGTTGCACTTTACGCAGCTGACCAAGATGTTGCCGTCGATGTGGCCAAGATTATGGTTGATACGATCCGCTGAAGCGGTATCAGCAGTCAGCTGACAGTAGCATAGACCACACAGACACTTTTGCTTTTGCAGCAATGTATTCAAGTGCTCGAGTGTCATAGCAAATTTTCGCTTTGCCTTAGTGTCCTGACTCTTGTAGCCAGCCATGCGCTTAGCTGGAAATTGGAATGCGTTAGCAGGTTTCTTATCCGGAAATTGGAGATTATTGAAGCAGGTCTGATACATGACCTCTCTGAAAGACCAGGTAGGGACACTCCATCCGCAAACATATCCAGATTGAAACGCTTAAATAGCTCTCGCTGAGCCTTGATAGCTTTGATGAAAGGGACTACGTCGAGATTATTGTACCAGATCAGTAGGTCTTTGATCGATTTCATCTCGTAGTAATCCCACACGAACTTCACTCGTTCGTAGTCATCACCGGTGATGCTTGTTCCACGGAGCTTGCTATCAAAAGCTGACTTAGGCGGGATAGTAGTCTGGTTTAGAACATTGAACGTGGTGATGTACTCGTATGGGAAAAGACCCTTGCCAAGACCGCATACACGTCTAATTTTGTCATCGCATTTGCAGCCACCGAGATATGTTGTAAGATACTTGTCGTAGCTGTACCAGCTGGTACATAGTTGCTAATATCAAGCATTTTCATGTTCGATGTAGCAATGCACATGTAGCTGGGGTTCTTGATGACAGATTTGATGTTGTCAGTACCAATGATGGCAAATAAGTCGCTCTTAATCAAGTTGATATCGTATCGACCAGAATTGAAGCCGAATACTGGTACCTGGTCAATCTGCTGTTTAAGTCGTCCGTAGTCGGACCTCTGCTTACCAAAGCCAAGACTGTTATGGAAAGTGGAAGAAGTTATCATACTTCCCTTCCTTAATCCAACTCCACATCAGACATCTTGTATTTTTGACCAAGATTGACGCCTGGAAGTTCCAAACCTGTCAGACCGTGGGCATTGATGAGTCTTTTTTGAAGAAGCGACTTATACTTATCGACATTGTACTGTTGAATCTTCACCGATACATCACCAATGTATTTGAACATATCCATAAGCAACATCTTTGGATCGTCATTTACAAAACAACGCACCTCCCAGTTAAGCTATCAGCTACGGATACAGACACCGGAATGTTCGTTCGTGAAGACAGTATTCTCACCGTGTTGAGTCGCAGTAGGCTTAAAATTGCCTCAAAGTCATAAACAATGAAGTGGTCGATGTACTGGTTCGCATCCTTAATGGAATACTTGTAAGCAGTGATCGAATCGCGTTAGAGCTGGTTTGTAGATAGTTGGCTCAGCTGGGAAGCTTGATATTCACGAGCTCGCACTGATTCTTTTGTGATTTTTAACCCTTTCAGCGCTGACGAAAACCATTTCACACTTAGGACATTGATACTTAGCCTGAAGTATATCGATGTTCTTGATGTAAAGAGCATGATTCTCGAGCGATAAAATATCCATAGCTTCATACCCCTTGTCCGATCTACGAATGCATTCTACATTTCCAGAAACTACATCCATCTTATATACGTTAATACCAAGTTGGAAGCAGTCTTCAACCTCATCGAGCTGTAGTAGGTCAATGGGCTTGAAACTCCTAAACAGGCTCAACGAATATTTAACCCCACTGAAAGAACAGTAGCGCTTGAATGCCTCCTTCACCTGAGCCTGAATTCTTCGAGGATCCTTCTTAGGGCTCTGGAATGTATGCCAGGCGATACAGTGGAAGACGCACTTGTTGTTGGTCTTGGGAAGTTGATCACATGCTTGTTTTCGCGAATAATCTTAGGGATGACAGCTTCGCTATCCCCGAGAGCATGGTCGCGATGGTAGATGACAATCTTGAATGCAGTGATCGGCTTGAGCTTATACCCAGAGCTGGGATAGTTCAGTTTGTCAGCCAACTCCATAGAACGGATTTCCGAAATCACCTTCTTTGAATATCAGCCTTGCTATTGATAGCGATAGGATTATTGAATACATGAGTATTAGCGAGATTTGGGTAGAAGTAGTAAGTGTCGTCAGGATCGGTCTTGCTTACAAGTTCGTACCCGAGAGCAATATTTATCTTAAACGCACTCGTTTGAGTCGAAAGGACGTTCTCGAGCTTGTTGTAGAAATCAGAAGGCTCAACACCCTCGTACAAATGTGATTCCATGTGATTACCATTGTAAAAACGGTACTTAGGATCAGCCTTGTAGTCGGGCGACAAGTGTTTCTCAAGGGTTTCAATCGAAACATTGTACTGCTTAGATACTAATCTCTTGTTGATTGGACGCGAAACGTTGCTAACATAAACCATCTTGCCCGTTCTACCACGCACCTTAACACGGTAGCTACTACCCCATTTAATAGGTTGGATATTTAATCTCTTTAATCCTTCGAGTTCGTATGCAAACATGATGCCTATATATGCTTGGCTATATTATTCTCCGTAGATATGACTTTATAATTATTTGACCTTGTATCAGGATCGACTTTATATCTTAGTAATTTACAAAATATTCTAAAATTAATTAAGTCAAATATTTGGCTTATACCTTTTGGAGATTTTAAACCATTGTCTTTGACTATATTGGGATTGACTTTTTATTTGAGAAAAAATAATTAATTAAGTTCGGTTTCATTATTAAGTTCGCTTTCAGATTCGCTAAGTTCGGTTTTGGGCTTACGCTTGCGAGCACGGATCTGCTCTCTATTCATATCGTGGTAGCTCTTTTGATACGACAAACGAGCTTCGCGTGTGCGCTGGTAGTAGCGCTTCTGTGCTGCCTTAATGCGCTCTTTGTTAGCCGGTATTGTTCAGGTGAGTACGCCATCTTTGTATATTACTAACTTTATATTTATTAGGATGAAAAAACTACTAATGCATCAAGCCGAAGCCAGAATCAGCTGAAATAACTTAACGTGGGAATAGATCGAGTGACCTGCCGAGCCACAGAACGCGCCATCTCAATGTCGGGACCTAACATACTGGCGATGTCATAGTATCGCTCGATGCACTCACGAATCCCGCTGCCACTAGCCTCTGCGATAGAGGGCAAGACCCGAGATAGCTTCTGTCGCTTCACAGGTTCTTGGAAGCACGGAAGGCTGATCTCTGCGCCAGCACTCGGTGACTGATTAAGTAGAGTCCTAATCACCGCGAACGCCTCGCTGGGATCACGTAGAGTCACTGATCGAATATTACCGTGGTTGTTGATCGTATCGGAGACCCAGAAAAACTGCCAATGATCAGTCAAGTCGGTCAAGAGCGCCATCACGGGTTCATCGACGAGAACATCCAGGGCTATCAATTCTGACAAAGCCTGAGAGATGGCGCGTTCTTTCACCTTTCTCTTCACTTCGATGAGCAATCTCACGCCAGGCAGCATCCCCAAGTCGAGCGGGTTCTCCAAGACGAGATCACTCAGTATGATCATGTCCGTGCGTCCAACAAGTTCGATGTTATGACCAGGGATTTCAGCCTTGAGGATATCTTTCCTTTTTCCACACCGTACACGCAAAGCCTGTTCCTCGTGAGCACATCACCGATGTTGATTTCCACATACGCGCGATATCGTTCACGTTGCTGTTCCTCGGTGAGCGCGATATTCTGCCCACGTTCATCGCTAATGCTTTCCCACCTGAACGGTGCAGCATGCGTCAGGTCCCCAGTAGCGAATCGAACCGCGCGGGTAGCTTGCAACCGAACATTCAATTCAGTCAGAAGCGTCGAACTCGCGCTTGAGTGGCGATATACCTTGCGTTTGCCCAGCACAGTCTGCTCGTACATCTTGTCAACCTTTTCGACGAGTTGATCCATCTTGATGCCTCACTCACTGAACCTCCAGCCCCTTCACTATATTTCATGCATTCTGGCGCTCGTTGTGTACCACATCGCTCTCGGTAAAACAAGCAGTGCAAGAAAACAACCAAGAAGAAACAGTCCTCGACTGAGTCCAAGTCCAAGTCGGAGCAAAGTTCTACAACCTCGACCACGACTTTCACCACCAGCAGCGAGACTACCACGACTAGCTACAAGAAGAAAAAGAAACGCAAATCGGGAACGTCCTCCGCGTCACCGCTGATAGAAGATGTTCCTAGAACGTCTCCAATCTGTTTAGACTTCACCACTACACTTGTTCAATACTCTTTCGTACACATGTTTGCGATTCTTTTCTTCTTGGCCTTGACATTCGTGCCATACGTCATGGTGCTAAAGTATTCCAACACATCATTAACCAATGAATCTGGATCAGCTTGCCGGCGTGAATCGAGATCGGGCGCAAGTTGCCCCATGGGACTTCGCGGCATACGCTCGATTCGGTGGTAGCGCATGCACTTGGAAAGCAGTAGATTTAGAACTTCCGGACGAGTGAGGCGGTCGGGAAACCCATTGTCAAGTTCGTTCCAAGCGAATGTGTTGCTGCGTGTCGGGGTGTTGCTGAACATTAAGCATAGCTCGTTCAAGAAGCTGTCGGTTTTTCTGAGGGCGATGGCTGCCTACGGACTGCTTGCTGTTGCTGACCAAGATGGAGTGCAGTCATTGACAGACGACACCCGTACGTAGACGCGTTCTGATTGTAATTTGGCGGTGTATGACTAACTTTTTGTGTGTGCTGGCTGAAACAGAGATGTGCTATCGCGCGAAGCTTATCAGATCGCGGAAGAAGCACAGCAGAATAACTGGCTGCTGCCAACAACCCAGCAAAGTGCTCATAGATCAAACGTGTGCACAGTGGCGACGCCCCATTCGGTCAATGAGCTGCACCCATTGCCGTGCGAATGAAAACCATTGAATCGGATTTGCAGCTAATTTGGGAATACCAAGCTTACTGCTTCGGCCAGACGATCAAGATTCTCTGGCGTAGCGCTTTCGCCATAGTTATCGATCAATTGTTTCGTTGCCGGGTCCAGCTCAAAGGCCCGAGAGACACCTAGGATGGACCGTGCGAGAATATCAGCATCATTTTTTTTCAAAGTGGGAGTAGCCTCCATCACTTCCACGAGATCAATCCAGAGGGGCGTATCCCCAATGAGGATCACATTCGGCACGCGAGGATCTCCATGGACCAGGCTATTCGCGTGGAGCTGCCATAACAACCAAAGAGGCTCCGTACTCCCTCTAGTGTCGTTGGTCGAGGCAGAGGTTTCCCAACAGGAGACAGCAATAAGGCCGCGCTACCATCAGTGCTTTCGATGACATCTCGCACAGGAGTAATCGTCAATCCTGTGGGCTGGGCTTTCATCAAGGCCTTCTTCTCTTGATAAAGACGTCCAACGGAGCATTCCTCCACGATTTTCAGCGCGAAAACCTTCTGACCTGGCCCAGTTACCTTAAAAACGCGTCCATGAGCGCCACGGCCGAGAAATGCATCGCCCTCCACCACACCAACACCCAATGAAGTGCAGGCATTGGTTAAGTGCGCCACCCATGGAGATATGTTGTCAGTAATAAAGCTCTGGAACAATGTTTTCGAGCCCTTATCGACCCACTTCGCTCTTCGAACTTTGGTAACAACAGACCTGTGGCTTTTGATCAACCAAAAGGAGCGGCGGTCGAATAGAATAGCGCTTGCTAGCTCCTTGGGGCAAAGATACTGCAGATATCGTACCACTTGGCCAAACGAAGCATCCGTTATAGTGAGCTTGCTTTCGAACAAAATGAGGCAGTCGAACAATTCTTCCACTGCTACTCCAAATCGAAATCCATTCTGGCGTTGCACTCCATCGTCCGGTACCGGTTTGGCACGAAACATTCCACGGTGGGTCGCAAACCCATCCGGTTTGAGATCTGTATTCTTGGTAACAAGCGGAGACTGAGACAACCATGGATATCTCTCGCTATTGACGAATACCATACCACAACGGCTTAATACGTCGCTGAAAAAGGAGTAATAAACGCGTCAAAAGCAGCCTCACTCTGAATAGCATCCGCTTGAATCTGAATTGCCTCTGGCCAAAATGCTTCTTCGTTCTCTGTTGGTGCAGCATCGATGATCATGCCATCCGTTTTCAATCTTCCAGACTCCATTTGACCCAATGCCCCATCGGAGAAGGAATTTGGTTTGTGTGTCAAATTAGCCTTATTTTGCTCAAGCAGCACTTGCATTTGAACCTGCACTCGGTGAATGCTTGCGGCAGTTTCTCGAAACGCCGATATCGAATCGTTCTCAACAAACAGGTCATTTGGACTCCTCTTCGGAACCACCACCAGCACGTGAACTTGGCCTTCACCCGGTTGAAAATTATCGCCAAAGTGCTTGGGGTTCTTGATCCACAGTGTGGGATCCATCTGCACGCAGCCTTGCGGGTGTCCACGTTCATCGAGCGCCACAGCTGCCGCGCCAGCCCCATCGAGCCACGCGCCGCGGCCTTCGTCTTTCTTCGCCAGGAAGAGCTGCAGCTCGTCCGCAGGAAACTGGTACATCTTCTCCGCCTTGACCTCCTTCTTCAAGTCCCCACCAATTGATCCGCGTCGATGTCCACAGGAAATGCGCTTCCCGCCACACCAACGACCGCACAGACAAGCTTCACCATCTTCCTCGAGCCGGCAGATTCTCGAATGGGAGAGAAGGGAGGGAGAATTTCTGGCGTACTTAAGCGGACATGAAGGTGTGTGACATAGATTTTCAATGATGAGACGCCACGTCGCGCTGGTCCGAACTAATCCTTGAGGTAAAAATCTGTTCTATTGCTTTTATCAATATAGTTTGAACGTTGGCGGCCGAAACGCCCTAATATCGAAAAGACGTGGCTCTCGCTCTAAGGTGGTCGAGAGGATGCGTCGTTGAAATCGCTGCTGTCCGAAAGAAGGTTTCAGGAATGTTCTCGGTGGTAAATTACGGTAAGGAAATAAACTGCCGGCGTAATGTTCTAAGTATTACTACTCATGCCGCCTTGCCACGACGGCGTCAGCAGTAGGCCATGTACGTGTCCACGCGCTTGCAGATCGTACAGTGGCCGCCGCGGCCGACGCATGACTGGATCTGCGAGCACATCGTCTTGAGCTCCGCGAATGTGCACCGGAAAGAGTAGTCCTGCGGCTGGGGCTGGTCGGCCACCGGCCGGAAGTACACGTTCACAACTGCGTTGATACCTCTGTGCTGGTTGTCGGAGGTCGTCAGGACGTCGGCGACAGGTTCGGCGCGCGAGTGGTTGCACGGGTCGCCGCCGATGACGGGCTGGAGCGGCCGGATCGAGAGCGACTGCAGCATGGATAGTGGCGGCGGTGGCTTGGTTGGCACGGCGATAATTGAAAATGAACGGCGGTACGGTCGTCTACACCGTCGGCAAAAACGCGGGCGCCTGGCAAACTGCAACCGGTTGCAAAGATTCACCTGAATCTTGCGCGGCGCCGTACAAAACGTGAGCCACGAGAGCGTGCGTGCGACTCGCTGGTGGCAATGACTGGCCAGCAGATTGTCCTGCAAACGAACGCATCGATTCCCGCGCTTCAGCTTTGCGCGCGTCACATTTTACTCGCTTCAGATTTGCGCGACATGCGCTCTGACTCAGAGACTCGTGAGTCGCGTCGAGCCGGACGCGTCGGCAAGCGCGGGTGACGGCAGCGTGAAGCCGCTCGAATACTTACCTTGCGCGGTGTGGCGTGGCCTGCAGGCGTAGTCGATAGGCGGCTCGACCGTGACTCGGGTGCTCGCGGCGTGTCAGTTGGCTGTCAAAGGACCGGACAAACACGGCGGCGGATAGACATGGGCGGCCATGGGTCACAAACATGGGATGAAGCCCAAGCACTGCTTGAAGCACGCAGTTTGTGCCAGGGTGGTCGTTATTGTAATGTACATACCGCTGCCATGATAGATGACCCGACTGACTGTGTTGGCAGCACGAAGCTGCAATACAAGGGCATGATGCCGGACGTGTCAACGGGGACTTTGGCAGTCTCAAACGAGAGGCGGACCTGTTGTAGACGAGTCGAGCCCATCACTGTCTGGATCCGCTTTCGTTGTACAGTAATCTGCGTGAATAAGCAACGGGTGTACAACTTATATCCTGCAAAGGTTTATATAATGCCAGCAACAGCGAGACGAGGAGGAGATGGGAGGAGGTACTTAAACATTAGGTTTCTCATCTTTGTTCTTTACGCACTCCTTATACACTGTCAACGTCAACCCATATATATTAGGCGTTGCCTATTCACGCAGATTACTGTACTGTCCGTGTACTCCATCCACTTTGACAATTTATATAATCTTACAGTCAACAAAAGCAACAAAAGGCTTGATCAGTTCTATAGGAGATGAGAAATACAGAGACCAAACAGGTAATCCGTTGAACGCACTTCTTTCAGTATATGAGCCGCTAATCTAACCCACTGGATTAGATGAATAGCCGCCGACATCAAAACAATGCGATTGATGAGCACTTTTGGGCCTCAGCTCGAGCTTCAAGAACTTGGCATATTTAGGATCATTTTCTATTGTGCACTGTACTACGACTTCTGGAAACATGCTGCCAACGTTGTCCGACAAACTAGGTTCGAAGCTTCAGCCACTGGCACCGGTCGTAGTGATCCACTCGCTCCTTCCAGCTCGACGAAACGCGATGCAGGAACTCAAGAAAGTGGACGCGATTCAAGTGAACTGCGCAAGAAAGGCTGGTTCATCATCGAAGTGCTCACAGACTCGGTGACCACAATGATAGACAGTGGGGCAATGACGGCGCAAGACACTCGGATACCGACTGTCCGAATCGAGCGGTCGCTATTGGAGTTCATCCACCTCCGTCACAGATTGTACGACTTTGCGCACACAGCGCATCGCCGTGATCCTTGTGAGTTTTGCTCGGGGATCCTGGACTTGGTCGTGTTCGGGGCGAACCCGGACGGAATATTGGTCGGTTTGCTCGGCGGAAAGCGAATGACGCGGACACTCGCGCAGTTCGCGGAAGCGTTGGTAGAGGTTACCTTGCAACACACCTGTGCTGAGACTCGAGGTTGTTGCCCAGCGCAGGCTTCAGTTCCTCAAATTGTGCTCGCCTTCTTCTTCACCCCAGCGAACGACGCGTAGATCGGATTGTGTAACAATTGAGTCCAAATTCGAATCGTATGTACAGAATAAAATGTCGTTTGTATACTTGCACAGCAGATTCATTCCGACTCTTTTGAACGACATCAATCGGCATGATTGGACTCACCTGCGCGTGCCTGTGTACTTGAAGTGGCTCGAGGCCAACCAAGGGCTCGTGACGGCCAGACCTGATCACTGTCACTTTCGAATGCGCTAAGGGCTTACCACGCCCTCCATTCCTGGCGACACTCTGCCCAACTGTTTGTCAAGTGTCCGTTGTGAATCACGATGCTGCCGAATCTGTCCAACACGTGCAAGCTGCAGCTGCTGATCCCCGTGTCGATTGAGCCCGCGTGGATGTCCGCTCGCCGACAAGCGCTACTGCAGCTCAAAACCATCGTGGACGTCCGCGTCACCAGCCGCACCGGCAAGGACAGTAAAGCTCTCTACACGGTCGAGGTCTTCCAAAACTCTGTGGACAATATCGACAGCCCCACGAGCGTGGACCCAGTTGCCAACGGCGGGCGACCGCTCAAGGTGGCGGTGCGAACTGAGAAGACTCTGAGCGAATTCGGCTTTCTGCGGGGCGAAATTTACGACACGGCGTGGTCGGCCCACAACGACGCGCACTGCGCGTTCTGCGCTGAGCTGGTGGAGCTCTACGTACTGGGCAGCGCAAACCCGGAGGCACTGACGTTGCGTTTGCTGGGCGAGGAGCGCGCGCTGCGCAAGCTGACCAAGTTTTTAAACGATTTGCTGACCCTCACCGTCCGCAACTCGTCATCGGACGGCCGTCGAGTGTGCTCGGGACAAGCTCACATACCCCAATTGCTGTACAACTTCCTCTTCGACTATGTGCCCGACGAAGCTCAAGCTCCATAGACCGCATGTGCAGCGCTGGTATTCGTGTCAATAAATTTAAGTGCGTGTTCCTGGCATTGTGCTTCCGTCACCCACAGGTACATGTACAATTCATTTTGGAGAACGGGTGTCACGGTACTCAAACCCAGAAAGGGAAGAGTCTCGAGAGGATCAAAAGCACTGGGTAAGCCAAAACGAGGGCGATTGAGGCATGTGCGAGCTGGTTAGAAAGCTCTAAGATGCCGATGCATTCCCAAAGAAGTGAAAGAAACTGTTCCGTGCGAAGTCGCGGCTTTGTATTGTCCATGAATGTTGAGATAAAGTTTCAGACCTTCATATTGTTCGTCGCCGGCGCTGGGTGGCGTTCCCGCAGGTGTGAGAGCGAGCTCCTGCTGGCGCGTTCGTAGATTTCCGCCACGTCAGGATGGTTATTCATGAACTTAAATAACGTAACTTGCCACTTTAGTGCGCGGTTTTGGGTCTGTTCGTAAAATGGACGCCGCAGATTTAATTTTGCTCAGATCGCTCTAATTAGTCGTGCTTCGAATATAGTCAGGAAAGTGTACCTTTTCGTGACACAGCTCCCAACAAAATTTTCCAGATGAGCTGAAATTTGCACAAAGACACCGTATTTCGACAGATCTCGCGGAGATGAATCCAGTCGTGTCTTCAGGGCTACACAACTCTAAATATTAAAGCCAATAGCATTCGTGGAACGTTTACATTTCTGCAGCAAAAATCGTAAACCATAATTAGTCATGGCACGACTAATTATGGGTGTAGTGTTGCTTTTGTAGATTTATTTACCAGATCAATCAGATTAATTCGGTTTAATCCGCTGCAAAAGCCAGTGATCGACACCAGCATGTTAAGTACGTCTTGCGTCTTCAAAGGTTAGGAACTCGAGGTGTTGTATTAAATTTGAAAGTGTGGACATAAGGTGCTCTCAGCGCGAGAAGAGCACCAGAAGCGAGACGATTGCCGTTCGGCGATGACGATTGACTTGACGGGTGACGTCGACTAGTTGGTGTGGATCACAGTGGCGGGACTGTGACTTGCGCGGTGGAGGGAGGTACTGCAGTCACCGGAGGTGTTGAAGTTGAAGCCTGTGGCGCACGGCGAACGGCCGGAGAAAATCGCGAGGAGAGCAGACACGGGTGGAAACAGGATCGAAAGAGCATTATGAGGAGAGGCGACATTGAATTGCCAATGAGCGGCCAGGGTCAAGGAGAACGTGACCTCTGGGAGGAAGGGGGCCTCTTTCGATCAAGTCCAAGCCAGTAGTGTAGGGCTCACAGGGACTTAGAATAGGAGAGCTCTGGGTATCCGATCGGCCGTCAACCTCTCAGTCCAGGAAGAGTTCAAGTTAAGTGGCTAATCGAACTACGCGTGGGGTTAAGCGGCTTGGAGACGGCCTCACCCAACAGCATCGAGTGGTTTCTGAGCGTTTCGTACTGCGTCCGGGACGGCGGAGCGTGAAGTGTAAAGCACGGTAAGCATGCGGGTTAGTGGAAGCCAAGATGGAGGAAGGTGCATGTCTAGAGGGTCAGGGGACCGTGGTTAGCGACCACGGGGGCTGAGGCTGCCGATTGACGGTTCCGTTGGCCGTGGGATGGTGTGGTCCTGGAATGCCCTCGGGCATATGGAAGGGTCCATGCCCCAACACTGCATTTACATGATCGGGATATATGGAGGCGTGAAAGCAGGCTCAAAGACCGCCCGAGGTTGCCAGCCGCCTAACAATGCTTTCTCCCCTACCGTCTCTATCGGTTGGACCGCCTACGAGCTTGTGACGCTGCCCCTAGCTCCTACCCGTGTGATTTATCTGCCCCCACTCAGTTGGACAGCTTGAGAGCAGCGTACGACGATAAAAGCAAAATTGGTGTCTGTAGATGGAAAGCATGCTGTCAGCTTCACTACTGGGAGCCATCATACTCCAAGCTGTGGTCCACCGCGTAAGAAGCAGAACTGGCTTCTCCACCATCTCAAGTGCTGCTGTCGATCGACCTCTCTGCATTGAGATCCTCGAACGCATCGCTGTCGTAGTCGCTGTCTTTATCGCTCCAATTTTCTAAGCGACTAGACGCTCTCGATGTTGAGAGATCCATGGCCTTCCGCGTGGTTTGAGTAGATGAAAACCAGCTTGCATACCACCTCCGACAGCAGTCGCTTTCTCAGTTTGCTGTGGATGAATTTGTGTATATTCCAGCTTCTTTCAGCAGCCGCAGACGATGTTGGCATCGTGAAGACTCTCCGTGCGAGATCAAACAGCGACGGATACTTCAGTCGATTCTTCCCCTCGACTGTAAGGGAGACGTGCGCCCCTCAGCTCGCCGACTCGAACGCGCGTGCGGAATGCAGGAGTGAATGTTGAAGACACCAATGCGGGGATGACATACTATTTACGATTTTGGACGCAACCATGCCGAATAACTAGATAGAACCGTTCAACTATTGAATATTACGTCTACCCGAGTTTTGCCTTGATTGATCGGGTGCTTTGACCTGCAAAACGCAAATTTATCTGCTGTGGCAGCATCAACATTTTGCAGATAGAACAATACATGATGTATTATATGTTGTTTGACTTAAATCCCGTGGATGGTGTCTTACACTGTATATGTACTGTGCCTGCTTAACTTTTTTTCCGTGGAATATTACCAAAAACTTGGCTACCGGTCGAGATATTAATACCGGTACATGTACACCGTTCACTCTAATTAGTCGTGCTTCTAATTTAATCATGCAAAAAGAAAATGCATACAATTTCTAAGTTATTTCAAAAAAAGTTTTTACCACTGTCGCGGTGTGTCTTGCTGAATCCGAACTTTACGGACCGTAAATTACGGTGGTGTCTCCGATCACAATTTATGGTGCTGACTCAATATTTATTGTGCCAGACTGTTGTTGTTGTGCAAAAGCCGGCGATCTTACGGCAGAGCCGCCGTGTCAACCCAAGGTGGTGGCCGTGAGCCGGTTTGCACAAAGCACGAGGGTCTCTGGCAGAGGAGGAGCAGAGACTCTGCTCCAGTCCTTAGACCGAACACATGTACCGGTACATGCAGGAGGACTGTTCGTTCGTTGGCTGGCAACAACGTGTGCTCATGAGGCAAGAACATGGATGGATGCACACATGCGCTTGCCTGGCAGGCCGATAAAGATCGCCGAAAAGCGAGCTCGACGCTGCTCGTCTGACCGGTGTGGATGGCATGGATACGTACAAAACGCCAAGCACCAGCAGTACATGTAGTCGGGAACGGCATTGGCGTCGGAAGTTGGTAGACAAGCGCCACCCCTCGCTGCGCAGGAGACGGCAGTGGTGCCGCTCACGTCCCAATTCCACCGACAATGAAGCAGCCTCGCATCCAGCATGACGTGGTAAAGGTGGCCGCCGATACGTTCTCGCTGGATGCGCATACTGTACCCGCTCCGCGTTCGCTGAGACGGAGCAGGATACGTCTTCCACCAGTTGACAGCGACGCCAAGCAGAACAAGATCTGCCACGACCGCAGTGTCACGGGTGATGACTCGCTGCGCCAATCCTCGCTCGTACGGGCGCGAACGGCGTGGCCGATTGGCCTCCCGTTGTAAGTGTACTCGGGGCCGTCCGCTACAGGCGGATTGCGGTGCTCTGGTGCTTGGTGCTGCCGCGGCGGCCAATGAGCGCGCGAAGCTGAAGATGAACAGGTGCGGATTGGCTGGCGGTGATGGGTAACTTCACGGTTGTCCGCCCTCGCCAAGTGCCCATCGTTAGCAGCGCGCGAGACGGGGCTGACTGCACAAGTCGCAGCAGGGCGGACAGCGAACCTCACCACCGACAGCCGGGTTGGCTCACTTGTCACCTTTCCGCCTACGACTCAGTCGGAGCCCAAGCACTCGAGTCACTCGACCACCCCAACACCATCATGCCGCACCTGCAGCCGCTCTCGCCCGTGACCGTCACACCCACGCGCTCGTCCAAGGCCTCAGAGCCGCTCTCGTTCCTGGCCAAGATCGACCGCGTCGAGTTCAACCACACCACCGAGCGCGATGGCGTCGTGTACTACGTGGTCGACGTCTTCCTCGAGCACAGCACGTCGCGCATCCCGACGCTCAAGACGGCCAAGGTCTCGTCCACCGGCCGACCCGACTACCAACTGGAGCGCCGCTTCAACGACTTCGCCGACCTGCGCCACCAGGTATGGACCTATGCGCAGCGCAAGCACGAGGAGGGCTGCACATGCACCTACTGCGACGCGTTCATGAGCTACATCGTGCACTCGATGTCGCAGCCGCGGTTGTTCGTGAAGCTGGCAACCGGCGTGGACACGCGCAAGAAGCTGATGGCGACGTTCTGCAACGAGTTCGTGGCCATCACGCTGGGCGGCAAGTCGGAGCCCCGGCCGTGCAACTTCGACTGCGACGGTTTCCTGGCTATCCCGTACTTGGTGCAGCGCTTCTTCCAGAAGGAGGACGCGTAAGCTTCGTAAGCTTCTCGCGTCTACCAGTGCAGTAAGCAGGGCACCGCCGTAACGTACCATATTCGTATTTATTCTCTAGTCAAGAAAGATGCCTCGAACCTTAGTTATCAGTAGGCGACGACTATCAACGTATATCAATGAAGCGACTTCACATTGATGATATATAATATATAATATATTCATATTATGAATCCTGTTCGCAGTTCGTAACATAGTGTAGAACTGTCGTTTATACGTCTTTCTACCGGTTTATACCGGTAAAGCGTTTGTTGGGTGCCTTTCAAAAACCATAAACCGATTTACGACTACCGGTAGGGGAAGGGGGATTAAACATGGTAAGGTCAGCCTAATCTATGATTTATGGTGGCACTGAACACCAACGGATACGATAAAGAATGAAAGTTTTCGAAAGCTGTATTTCTCAGGATTTCTTGTGCTTATTTGCTACGTCTGAGAAAAGGGACAATGCATAGAATAATCCAAAAACACAAGTATCGAAAACGAGCGAACCAGTTGCGTAGCGCGTTTAGATTTGATTTCAGTATATTTGTGCAGGCAATCTGGCGTTTTCAGGAATTCCCTGCATAAGTTATCCGGGTGGATAGGGGAGTTGCAGACAGCAAATCTGCTGACACTCGGATCGGATTGATCAGGATATAAATTTAAGCAGGCGCTGTTAAGAAATCCTAAGCGACCAATCCCGAAGTGTGCTAACTGGGATACCGGCATTTCCTTGTCATAAGGGCCTACACAAATGCGTTTGTGGTTAGGGTTACTGTTTTAATCCGACAAAACGATATGCGTCGTACCTAATCGGAACTTTACTGTAGACAAAAGTCTTCCCCGTGTCGCCGCGCTCTCCAAGGTGTGATGACTGATGACAGGATGCAACGTGCTTGTGTCGGTCTTCCAGCAATCTAAAACAGCTCTACCAGGTCTTGCGAGATAGACTGATCAATAACCTTCTAGCGCTTTGCTTACTACACTCTCTTTGACCATGGATTTCATGTGTGCTGCGGCGCTAAGCGCCAGAGGTGTCGCCAACCTCCTGCCATCCATTTGGATGTAGCGGTTTGAAAAATGAATCTGAGCCAATCATAACACGTCGTACTTTAACATGCATTGTACAGTACCATGGGCCCTTATAACAAAACAAACAACGCTGCTACATATCGCGTCTTGTGATTGGTAGAAACTGCTTTGCCCTTATGACAAAGCGACCCCTTATGACAAGGAAATGTCGGTATGCAACGCCGTGGACTTGCTGCCAATAAATTGCTGGGTTGGGATGTCTTGTGTGTATTTTAGCACCATGATAGAAAAAGGCAACAACTCTAGAGTTTCTACACGGTCGTAGAAGGTAGCCAGAATAATTCAGATTTTGTTACAAAGCCGCGACTTCCTGGATTTTACTTTTGAGCTCAAATTTCAAAGTGATTGTAGGTAGACAAATGGATTGGAATTCGTCGTTGAAAATTCACTTCATATTCATGTACGCCATTTTTGGATTGTTTTGATTAGGAGATCCTGATAGGAACGATACTCAAATGAAGGCGAAAAATAAACTGTACTTCGAAGTATTAGCAAGACGTTGTTTGAAGGAATGTTGATCTAGCATCACCTAATCGGTTGCTAATTGTAATTATGCCAATCATGCATGCATATTTACTGAAACTTAACCCCCAACAGTATCCATAGGCCACGGGCAAGATCGACAAAATAGTAAAAACACAATCAACTGTGTGCCACACAGATAAGATCCGTGGACGTGGGCGATCCATGTGGAAGGACGCGGGCCATCCATCCCGCGGGTCGGCCAGTCCACAGTTATTAAATACATCACTTCCCAATCGGCGCCTTCCTCGACAACGACAAACAACGGCCTGCGCGGTGTGACACGGCGGACGTCTCGGCGGCGCCTGCTACAACATTACCACTCATGACGGCGCGGCGTGCCACTGCGCATGCAGTGCTGGCTCGGCGGCGCCTGCTACAATATTACCACTCATGACGGCGCGGCGTGCCACGCCGCATGCAGTACCGGCTCGGCGACACCAAGTCTACTAGAAACGACCCGTGATAGTGTTGTTGAAGTGGGGGCGAAGTGGATGCTGCGTGGCTTGTGCAAGGCGAGTTGAAGGGTTCACCCTGTACCGCCTTAGCTGATGGCTGCGTGGCAATCGCTACAAACCCACTGCATTTGCAACGATGACGAATAGTGTGTTGTATTAAATAAGCTTAAGAAAGTAAGTAATTGCGACCATCGCACAAGTTCTTGTTCTTAGTCCTCGACAGCTTCGGCTTCAATGTAGGCGCGCTCCACTTTGCGTCGTTTGCGCTGCCTGTACTTCTTAATCTCACCTGATGGCAGGTTTGCGGTGCACTCCCACGTCGGCTCCCATGACGTCAGGAGCAGCACGCCGCCATTTACGCGCTGGTCATCGAGAATAGCTCGCATCTGATAGATCGGCCTACCCCGTTGATCGACACCTACTGGCAGGACCCATTCCTCCTCGCCGGAATCATCACTTACGGGCCTTGGTGATGCGTGCTTCAGTTACTGCGTCGAGTAGTCGCTTGATTGCGTCACTGGCTGTCGACGTGGAATTGCGTGGAATTAGTACCCATGTCCTCAGGTAACGGGCTGCCGCCTCATCGAGGCGACCCCACCCACGCTTCTTTAGATGCTGTTTGCACCATTCGAAAAAAGCGTTAAACGCGCCGGGTGGGGCCTCAGTTGTATCTGGTGGGTCCTCGCGGGCTGCCATCTTCCAACGTTGATTAAAAGTAAGCTCTAGAAGTGAAAGGCAATTGAGATCATCGAGTTCTGTTGGTTTCGTGTATCTATTTATGACATTGCAGCCTCAATCACGATAAAAATGAACAAACTGCGATGCAGTACACGTTACTGTATTTAGAGACGGTTGTACTAATTTTCTTCAATCAGTGCTCAGTGCATGTCCATTAACGAGTGGCCTGCCTGCTGGAACGCGTACAGTGGTTGTTCTCGATTGTCCGCCCTTTTCGCCACGGAGCGGTTGACAAGGGTACGCTTGCCATCTAGCCCGGTGTAGTTCTTGACCTGAAGTCCAAATAGCACATGAATGCATAGCGCGAATTTGAAGCTGTACTTACAATCGCATGTCCGCAAACTCACGTCAACGCTCCAGCCACCCTCTGGCTGCCCTTGAAGTTCCATTCGCGCGTAATTGGCCCCCATCTGTGCTGACACTGGAGCGGTTTCACGACTGCGGCCCAACTCAGGCAAATAAACGCGAACGCAACCACACGAAGCGACACGGACAATGTTGGGGGTCGGTGAAACGAGCAAAACCTCGATGCTCGACCGGCAGGGCGTCATGTCGACGAGCAGGTTTCGTTGGCGAAAGTCGTTAACTCGACACTTCACCTGTTGCGATGCTTCGGGGCGTCCTTGAACTTTTTGGGGTTACCGCCTGGTGTAAGCAACAGTCCGCAAGCAGCTGGAAGAGCGTTCCAATCTTGTGTTTCGTACGGAGTGTGTAGTCACGCTTGATCAGACGGTTGAATTGCTCCACTGGGTTATTCGTCGTCGCGTAGCCACTAGGTGTGTGGTAGCATCGCCAGCGGTCGAATGCGCTCGTAATCCACACACTGTTAAAGTAGCTTCGAAATCCCTTCAAAAGTTCGTCACTTCCCCACTCGGCCAAAACAATTGCCACTTGTTCGTCATAACCGGCTTTGTTTCGCGCGAAATGAAGGTCGTGAATATCAGCGATCTCCTTTTCGCACAACCTCTGTGGGATGCCCTTGAACCTATTGTGTACTTTAGCCATGACATGATAGAAGCACATGAGGTACGCAAATTCAGAATCCACACCAAAGACATGATCGACAGCATTGTGCTGAGCTGCTTCTGCATCCGCCATGACGTACTTGAGCAACATTTGCTGACCCGTAACTGCAGTGAAAACCTTGCGGAGAGAAGCTAGCGCTTTGACGTACAACACTTCCAGTCTCTGCAAAGTGACGAACAGAGCAACCAGGTGGAATGAGCGACCCTTGTCTGACACGCCACATACGATCACTGGATACGCCACCTGGTTCAGCTTGAAGGTGGCGTCCATGTGGAACACAAATGATGACAGATCCCGCGCCACATTCTGAAGCAGCCGTTTGGTCGTCAGTCCCACCAAAAACGGATGTTCGTCAGAGCCATTTCCGAGATCGGGTTTCCGTGTACGTTTAAGTGGTATCCGAACGAAAACGGCTGTGTGTCAGCGATGGAAGGACCATACGCTAGCTCATGGACCTGGTCCACGATGTCGTCAAAATCATCGTTTCGGTGCAGCGTTTTCTTGGTGAAGGCGTTCGAGAACCATTGTACTTGCCGCAAACTTGGCAATTCGGATTCCGACAACCCGGAACGCCTGGACATCCCCATGCGAATGCGAGCCGGCTTCAGACCTTGTGTCGCCATTTCCCGACCGTAATCCTTCAGTCTCGGAGTGAACTTGGGCTTGCGTGGATCTCGCAAGAGCGTGTCATGAGCGCCAGACTCCATGATCGTGACACGATTCAGCTCTTGGCATGTCAGCACTTTCCCCAGCCACTGACACGCGTTATACGGGGAAGCAGCCTTGTACGTCTCAGAGGAGCACTTCAGCAACTGGTAACGCATCGTGTGCGGTCTTGCCATGGCACAGACGACGCAGGGCACCAGATGGCTTTTCACGATAAGGAAGAACTTCATGTCCTCCATTAGCAGCTGGGAATCGTCGCGAGGTATGTCGTTGCAGACAGTTGTCCAGTTATACGCTGGGGACATCTTGAGTCGAGGTAGGGAGAGAGGGCGATGGGGTGGTAGATTGAGAAGTGACGTGAGTTTAGATGGCATTCTCTCTTCCAATTGGTTGAAAATACGCTTCATTCTCTGATACGATTCGCTGGAATTGACTGGTGTGTATTCACCCGCATTTAGTTTGATCTTACGTAGCGAGGTGTGCCACAGATTAATTTAGTGTGCCTAACCCCATTCTTAGTGTGTGCACTGCAGGATTTATGTGACATCACATGATCTGTGCGCCAGACCATTTTATTGGGTGTTTGTACAGTTCTGTCGGCAAGATCATTTCCCTAAATTTTGTTGGCCTAGATAGCTGCAGGAAATGTTTCGTTCAAATTGCACGAATAATTTTCCGTGAATAATGCGATTTTAAATTTGTACGTACTCTTGAATGAAAAGGAGAAGATAAGATTGCAATGCAACGACGCATCTATATTCTTGCTACACCAATTGTGAGTTCTAGTCGAAGTTTCCGGAGGCGATTGGTTCAATCGACCGAGCCGAAACCGCCAGCGAATCGCCGCACCCACTAAAAGGAATACAATATGCCGTTGGTTGGTCCAATTTATTGGGTGCCCACAGTTTCCTTTGCGCACTCCCAGTATAAGTTAGTGCAATGTCGAGCGACGACAATGGCCCCAACAAGAGCGAACGAGCTGCCTCACTGTTCGCTTTGACGCCCCCAACCTCTCCGGTGGAGATGCCTTCGCGTTCATCGTGCGAACGGAGCAGCAGACGTTTCGCACCATACCGAGTTCGCAATCGGCGACTACCTCCAGTGAGTTCGTCCCCACAGAGTCGTACCTCCCTACGACACCGGGGCCAACCGAAGAGCACCGATATCAGCTCGTGGTGCACCCCATCTTCAAGTCGACGATAGGACAGCGGGACACGTGGGGAAACGCTTGAGGATGAAATTGTGAATGGATGCTCGTTCAACGAAATCATCATGAAAGTATTGGACCGCTTTAGCCGCCGCGTGAAGCATCGAGCCGTGAAGACCGATGCCGAGTGGTCCAAGCAGCGTCCCGATGCAGACCAGTGGCAAAAGGTGATGCAGTTCAAGGTCTGGATGCACATCGTTGACAGCAGCAAGTCCGAGTTGGCTCGGAACCAGTGACTCGTGAAGACTCAAGGTGAAACTGTGTCTCTTTTGATCTACGAGTACGGCATTGCCATCACCAAGGTCCAAGGTCTGGACGCTTTCAAAGTGGCATGCATTCAACCCGAGCAGACCGATCGAGCTGACGCTACTGCAGAGGTTGTTCTACAAGACGTTGTTGATGGTCTGCGAGTACGATGGGGAACAACATTCCGGGCAGAGGCCGTCATTTGGCGTATGTGGTCAAATCATATCACGCGTAACCTCGATCGGGTGACGGGTAGAGCTTCCACCACCTGAGTATGTCGCTAATCTGCTTCAAGCCTCCGAGTCTCGCTTGGAGGGACACCTTACGATTCTGGCTCAGTCAGCTAATGTGTCGTTGAACTGCGTGGAGGCCTCGTTGGCAGGCTACCGCCAGCTTCATCGTTATTGGGAGACATTTGGGCAGCGACTTGAAGATCATGAAAGACACTTGGAAACGCGCAAGAGAATCATCGAGGCGTTTATTCAAGACATTGTTCCTCCAGATCTCAGCGAGGTTGAGGATCCTTTGCTTGAGCTCGAAAATGTGGACGACGTGGAGCATGCAGAGTGATACGGTATGTGGCTGGTCTTTTTCAAATGTTGAAGCTGCCCACTTCGACTGGTGGCATCGACGGTGTGGATGTGGTCGAATACTGCTCGATGCGCTTGGTTTTATTTATACTTGGACGACTACGCTTGCATGAAGAGGTGATGGGGATCAATTGATCCAAGTACGTTTAACTCCGTAAAATCCAAGTCATCTCCCGTGTTTCTGTTCACGTTCCGTTCTCGTGCCTGCTGACGCTCGCTTGATAGCTGACCAACTGGATCAAATATGCCTTGCACTTTCCAACCACAATGCTCGAACACGTTGCTCATGTTGAAGCCCTTGAACTGCCGGAATGTCTTCACCACAAACGGCATCAAATCACGCCCGCTGAACTCGGTGTAGTGGCACTGAAATGAGCGCTTTACATGAGTGAAAAAGGGGCAATAGGCGGGAAGGAAGATAGCCACGACGCCGACGCTCCGCAAATAGTGGCCAATCTCGGGGCTGCGATGTATTGCAGCACCATCCAGGATCCAGATTGAGTTTGCGCCAGGATATTGGCGGACACAGCCGCTAGAAGAGACCACGAAATCCTTACAGCACTTGGTGAACTCCACCCGATCAAATGTGCCTTCTGTGTTGTATCCCATTCACGCCGATGAAAGCCAGGATAGACACACGTGGCTTCCGCTCGAAGTCGCCACGTATAGCAACTTTCTTTCCACGAAGGGCATATCCACGCCGGCAAAGCATTCCTCGGTTGTCGAACGAGAACTCATCCAAGAAGACGATATTTTGGTGGCTCCAGTCGACACTGCTAAGCTCCCCACGAAGCGAAAAACATCGCGCTCTTTAATATGCATGGCCCGACGCTCTAAGACCTTCCACGTCAGCCCGCTCGTGAATGATTCTCCAGACGGACGCCTTGGAGATGGTGATGCGATGAACCAGCTGAAAGGCTGCTTGAGCTTCGTCAAGGCAGGAGAGAGGCTTTTCCTGGTAGTAGTTGAAGATACATACCCGCTGCTCCGCTGTGAACGTCTTGGACGATGACGACTTTGGTCGTTGGAAAACGACTATACCGTGTTTGGGTGCGCGTGCGGCCGGGTTGCCGCTTCCTCCATCTTCGTTGCACCTCAATGCGGGAATGGCACTTAAACTTCACTCCGATTGGCTACATTATAACCAATAAACGGCTCTGTCGGTTTGGCAGCGATTAGCCACACCGGCCCAGTTCGGCAAATTTGGATGAAATTGACAATACACTGTATGAATGCCAGACCAAAATGATGTGGCGTCATCATTTTTCTATGCCGCGTGTTACAGGTACAAACCAGAATCTACGGAAACTGAATACTTCTTTGGGGACCTGGGCCCTTTTTCTATATCGTAGAAACTTTCTAGACGTTTTGAGGAGGGATGCCATCTTGCTACAAATCATGAAAGTCGGAGGTACATGTACCGGTATCGACAGGGAAACTACCTTCGAGCCTCACCCTTGAAAACCCTAAGAGCGGTGACACAACCCTAAGCCGAGCTAGATGTGACCCTGCGTGGTCCTCGGTTTAAGCCCGCGTGCTGCGCACACGGACCTTTAAACCGCAGGCGTTGTTTCGGGATGCCGAGCGAGTTGGCTTTCAACCCTCTTTCTAAGGGGTATGGGTGGTTTGTACCACTAGTAATTTCCTTTATCTATTTACTGGGCACGCGCTTCAATACATGCCAAATAAACGGAGTATCCACACACCACTGGAGTACAATACAGAATGCGGTGCTCGGTATTGTAGCAGTGTGTTGCTCGAAGAAAAATCATCCAACATGTTGCTCGAACGGTCTTGATAAATCATCTGCTGCAGGTAAAATACGATTATAAGTGATATCATATCATATAGTCCTAATCTTATGCGGATGGGGCCACAAATAATAATAAAATCAATCTAGTTATCAAATATAGCAGGGTTTTAAAGCTTATTTGATCAAGTATCCTTATCGTATTACGAAAGGTACCAGAAATGCAAGGATTCAGACTTCGTTGCAATCCTGGTAGACTCTGGATATAAAATCCAGAGAACATGAATTCTAGGAAGGGCAACAACTTCTACAGCTCGGCGTTTGCTTCATTATCATATTAAACGGTGTCTCGACAGAGCACAAAATAAAGATAATATTCTAGGGTTCTCTACATATTGGTCAAGCACTGCGTGTACTCGTCCATGGCAGGCACGTGCCATGAGTGCGAGGTACATGAAGAGGCACGCAGCCTGATAAGTGATTGACTTAGTGGCACGCTGTTTGGAATATGAATGAAGGATCGGATATGGTACTGGATTCTAATTTGTCAATTCGCTTCAACTTCAACTACCAGGATTTGCTTCAGGTGCAATGACTGTTTTCTCGAGCCCATAACATTTGATCTAGGAGAGGATATCTAGCCAACCAAAGTGACTAGAAAAAGGAGAACCAGGGCAACAACTGATCTGGATTAGAATCCCGGTAAATAAGTCACTCACTGTGGATTTTGCATTCCAATACACATAAGAATTTCAAAAGGTTAACAGCTGCACTCAAGCTCCACGACCGCCATGACGCCCACGTCCACAAAGAAGGCCGCAGTCGTCCAGGGAAGTGACAACTACTTCCACTGGTAGTTCGCCATGCGAAGGACGCTGGCGAGGAAGGGACTACTGGCTCACGTGTAAACGGTCAGGACTGAGGCGAAGATGGCGGAAGCATGGATGCTGAACGACATGGAGGCGCTCGGTTTGAACGCACAAGGTGTGACGGGGTCACACGCACCTTATATTTAGAGGAAGCGTTAACGCGATAATCATAACAGACGCCTGGCGTTCCTGCCGTGCTTGCAAAGGCGTGGCCTTCTTCTCCAATATGGTACCGAGTACCAATTGACTTGCGAACCTCCGGGTTAGAGTTACACTGACTTATATTAAGAACACTGTTGTGGTGTCTAACTACTGCTAACTATCTGCATAATGAATCCCTGTCTAATCTGATATGTCCAAATGGGGGCCACCCATTTGATGTAAGCACGACGGCCAGGCAAAGCCTGCTGCGACCAGACTCCAACGGGGAGACGAATCCGAACCTCGTTATCGGCGACGAGAGCCCAGAACGTCAAGGCGACGAAGCTCCAAGATCAGGAGATACGAGCGCGCCGACGGCAGCGATGGCAGCTACTCCCAAAGTCCCGGCTCGTGGTGACAAATTTCGGACAGCGACGACGAGGCTCACAGAGTTGCTGGCGACGACAACACAACTTCCAAAGCCCCAGAAGCCGGCGACCAATCCCCGAACGGCGACGGTGAAACTCCCAAAGCCGACGAAGGCAAGGCCTCGGAGGCCGTCGACGAGAAGTCGCTCTCGACGACTGCGAAGCGGACCAGCGCCACACCCAAGAACGCTGCGTCTGCCTCCGAAGGCAAGGCCGAGGCGGTCGTGACGAGTGACGCCAAGCGCCGCTCAGTGGAGGAGGTCTCGGACGAGGTGGCCTACGACGAGTCCGATCTGGGGTTCGGCAAGGTTGCTGATCCGAACGCTTCACCCTAGCTCACGGAGCAGCTGCAGCGTCTCCATGTCGGGAGTCCTGCATCGCATCGCTGTGCTGCTGCTGAAGCCGCCAAGCGGGAAGCCCAAGTTACAACGTTAGCGGTGGTGATGGCGTTCTCGAGGAGCTGCTTCATCCCGACAACCGCCAGCATCTTCACAACCGCGCCTGCGATCTGAGGGAGGCCGCTGCGCAGCGGCAAATCCTGAAGCGCGATCGCGAGCCAGCGGCACCTCGAAAAAAGGAGCAGCTGGTCGCGCTGCGATACTGCCCGTACAGGAGTTCGCGAGTACCTTCGACAGAGTCGGGAGCCGGTTAAGACGGTGCAGCACTACGACAAGTGTCCCGTCGTTCTCCTCGATAACACGGGCCTCTAACGTCAGTCCAACGAACGCGAGTTCACAAACTGGCTGCATCACTTGATGGACCCTGCCCGAGTTGACGGACTCGCCTTATCGCAACGACCGTCTGGCCCAACGGCGCCTCTCTTCCGCATGGCGAAGTCCCTCGTGGACGGAAAGCGGCGCAGCCAATATCTTGAGTGCTCGAAGACAACCCCGAACGTTATTCTCGAGGAGGTTGCCCAGAAGATCCAAAAGTCCTGGCAGCCGCAGCCCGTAGAACCGCTCAGTGTTCTTGGCGCGGTTAGCGCCCACCAGCGCCGACGGAGCAGTCATATGCGGACATTGTTGTTGGCGCAAACCTCACAGAGACGGCTACCAGCCTCCCATGTGCTTTGATCCTCCGGACAGCTACGCCACTTTTCACCAGATACTGGTAGTGGCCGCTACGCCCGCGGCGCCTCGGTATTTTCTCGACATGGAAGTAGAGGCGCCCCCATTACCAATCAGTGGGGGCGGGGTGCGACGGATCGGGACGCTCCGCGTCAGGTCGCGCGCTTCAGCGCATGTTGACTCTTCTGATCACACGAAGCTCGTGACAGCCGTAGGGAGTAGCCAACGGCTCTTGGTGTCGCAGAGGACTGACGTAGTGGCCCTGCGAGGGTCTCTACACTCCGTCGAGTTGACAGTAGATCACTTGGCTCCAAGCGTGACTCAGCTCGAACGTAGAGCGGGTGATCGCCAGCGGCAGCTCGATCGCCTGATCGAGGACCTCCGACACGAGCTCTGTCGATGATCGGAGAGCAAGACGGCTGTCGCTAATGACCGTGCTAAGCTTCAGAAGCACTTTGGGTGGATCCATGACCTCTACTCTCTCGTCGAAGCGATGTAGAGCCGCGCACCTTCGACGGCTGATCCGCCATCAGTGGTTGCTCCACCTTCTGCGGCCGTTCCTCCGCAGGGCATGATGCAGATGCTTGTGAACGCCTTCTGTCACTTCGCGGATTCGTCGGACTCTCAGAGTCATTCACCTCGGCCTGGTGATAGGGCTTGAGAAGTCTCACGTAGAACGTCGGGTGCGAGGTTATAGCCGACGGCAGGTCTAACGTGTACGCGTTGCCATGGGCCCCAATGACTGAGAACGTCAAACCTTGGACGAAGCATCGTGCAGCCCACCGTTGTGACCGCCTGCCTAGGGTGATTGTTAGCGTTTAGTAGGACCTGGTCCCCAAGTTTAAACACGTTCATGTTCTTCCGCCCATGGCGATCACTGTTTTCCTTCTGTGTGTCTTGTGCAGCCGTCATAGCGTCCCAGACGCGTGACCTTACGGCTTCACCAGCCTCGATAAACGCCAACATGTTCCGTTGGACGGACGGACGCAGGCCTTTAATCTTCGGCGTCAGCCTCTCCCCACCCAAATGCAAAGACGGAGGTAACGAGAGCGGCGTACGCGGGTGGCGTAGCTCGTTAACGTAGAATAGGGTAAAACCCGTGGACGAATGCACATCATTGTTCAGCACAAAATCCACCTGCAGCAGCAGCATGCTGGGTTCTTTGGTGCAGACGTGCGCAGCACATATTCTATCACGCGGTTCAGTCGCTCGATTTGACCGTCTGTGTGCGGATGATCCGCCGTGGACATGTCCAATCTCGTCCCCAGAAGACGGAACGAATGTTTCGAGAAGTGTGAGACGAAGAGAGTATCGCGATCGCTCACGAACACCTCCGGAAGTCCATTACGTCATAAGTAATTGTCGACATAATGGTTGTACCGCTTGCGGCACCGTCACACTCTTCTTCACCGCTGCTCGCCGCACCATCTTGCTGAGACGGCAAACGAAGTCCATTACGCCAACGTGGTCGTGTGCATCCGCCGAAAGGTCGAAGATGAAATTATTGCTCACCGAGCGCCAGCAATCGACCAGCACGGGCAAGCTTATCAAGGGAGCTGACGACGAGGGATACGGTTTCACACGTTGGCACGTCTCGCGCATCCGCACGTACTTACGCACCCACTTGTACATGTGAGGCCACCAGAAGTTGCGCGTCACCGACGTGTACGTCTTCTCACGTTCTAGATGGCCGCTGAGCGGCGTGTCGTGTTCCTCGTAGAGGACACGATACCGCAAGTCCTCACCGTTTGGCACGACTATTCGAGGCTTGTCGCCTTCATCGACTTGGTGAAAGAGAAGGCCATCTACCAGAGAGTAGCGGTGCAACCGCGAGCGCTGCCGAGCCGTAATCATTACAGCTGCCTTCACCAGCCATCTGGCGGATCACCAATTGATCACCAACTATTCATAACAAATTGGGTACTTAAGGGGGTCAAACGCATCGTCGATCATGAAACTGAAACGTTTATACTTGGAGGGGTTGGTTCCATGCATGGAGTCGAGCATGACTACTTCCAGAAATGCCTCGAAAAATCGCCCTATTTGCCGCGTCTGCATCGTAATTGGCTGGGTAGGCTTCGTCTCGTCCACGAAAATTGAAGCATTGTCGCCTCGAAAAGAATAGAATTTCCTCAGCATAGCCTCCAATCTGTCTTCCACCGTACTCATCGCCCCGACGCTTAGCGTTAAGGCCATACACCAAATTCTGCACAACCCGCAATTTCACGCGCTTACCTGCTCATTTACAATAGCATGGAATTAGACTTGCATAATTACCCCCAGCATGATACCATCCACATAATTAATTACCTGTCGTATGTTGTAGGTACTTGATGATCTTCTTGGGGTTCGAACACGCTTTGACGAGTTCGTCGACAAACTCGAGCACATTACGATCCGTGACATGCCTAATTACAGGTTAGTTTTCGTAGATAGCGCCCCAAAGTGGTTGGTTGTGCGTCCGAACTTGCGTACAGACACATATCCTCCGCGAGTTGGTCTCCGTGCAACGGCATGCCGTGGCGGAGAGATTCACACCACAGCGCGTGCTGCTGTTTCGAAAGGGGGTTCTATTTCCAGTCCCGGAGGATACTTCGCCCACCCATGCGTGTATAACAACTTTTTGTAGTAATCCCCAAAAGATTCAGGAAAAAGTTCGCAGTTTCTCCACTTCTTTTGCTAATCTTGTCTTTCCGCGCTGTGACCTTCGTACATGAACGGATATGATACAGCTGTGACGTACGAGCTTCATAAGCTCTCAGACTCGCAAAAACAACACCCACGTGTCATGCCACTCCGTGAAATGTGCCGCTTTTTCATGAACCCCAACATCGTCGCCGTCGGAGGAATCAAAACGGACACGACGGAGTCGTTTGATTGCTCAGTCTGTGTTGCAGACGTGTCCCGAGAGTCTTACGCAGCATAATCTTCATCAGAATCACTTATAAGGCACACGGTCCCTGATAGACGCTGGAGCTCATGCTCGGGTTATAATGCAGGCATCTCACTTCCGTCGAGTGGTGGCGCTTGAACGAGCGGTGACACGGGGTACGCCACGTGGGAGGGGCGCTTGGGCGAGCTGCGATGCTTGGAGGACGCCACGGATGAAGGGACGAGCGGCGATACTGGAGGGACACCGCGCGGGGATCTGACTGGGGCACTTTTCGTCAGGGAGGAAGCGCTGCACTCCATGTAGAAGCTTGGACGGGGTTCTGAAATAGGAGGCTCTCACGTCCCCTCCGAATTCGGAGAGCTCGGAATTATATTTCAACGATAAAATTATGTGTAGTTTTTGTGTGCCGATGCCGCCGCCCCGGCTGTGAATTTTGGTTGGCGACGCTGGTCACTTCCCAATTTGAATGTGTGTCTTCTTGAGGGTGGCAAGTTAAAATGGAGTCAATAAACAATAAAAACGAAATTATTTTTAATTTGTTTTTACAAGGTCAGTGACCAGTTTCATAGTACCAATAAATGTTGTGTTTCTCTTGGTTTCGACCAATAAGACAACGATTACAACAACACTGCAGTTGGATTGGTGAAAAGGGGGACCCTTTCTTCACCTGTCATTTTGTATTATAATCTCTAGTGATTTTGGCGGGCGACGGTAGAATATAGGATAGATTTTGCGAAAGGTGAAGGGAGACAATTGATTGGCAGATATTATGCCTTTATTGCTGATGATTCGAGATAAACTTATATAATTTGATAATATAATTTTATTAATATCTACCAATTGTTTAAGTCATTTCCAGTGTATTACTTGTTTACCGTTTGCACACCAGGCTGACGCAATTATAATAGTGACATTAGATAGGCGTTGGTAAAAATATTTTAACGTAAGAAGTCGGCGTTCGACCTTATGTAGTGTTGGAATGCTTGTGTGTGTTGGAAGGCAAAATCCGAAGTGAGTGATTCATTTACCGGGATAGTCCAGAAAAGAGGTTGCCCTGTTTCTCCCTCACTTTGGTTTGCTACAGATCAAAAGTTATGGTCTTGAGAAAACAGTCATTGTACCCGAAGCAAATCCTGGTACTTGAAGCGAATTCACAAATCAAGATCCAATACCGGATCCCATCCGCCAATCATATCCCAAACAGCGTGCCACTGAGCCAATCACTTATAAGGCTGCGAGCCTCTTGATGTACCTTGCACTCCTAACACGTGCCGGCCATAGACGAGTAAACGCCGCGCCTGGTCAACACTCCCACTCACTGCGAGTGAGCGGACGTCTTGGTATGAAGTCCGATAGCTGAAATCAGAAACTGAAGCTGCTTCGTTTCCAATGGCTGGGTCAGTAAATCGGCAAGCTTGTCCTCCGTAGACACGCAGTCCACTGCAATGATATCGCGATCCACGTTTTCACGAATGAAGTGGTGGCGGATGTCGATGTGTTTGGTGCAGGCGTTGTATCCAGCGTTACTCGTCAGCGCGATAGGACCTTGACTATATTCCCACACTTGAGTCGCTCCCACTTGCTCGTGCCCGAGGTGCATGGGTATAGCACACCCCACATCACTTCTTGAGTGCAAATGCTTAGTGCAATGTACTCCTCCTCCACCGTGCGTTGGTACTTCGACTTCAAGACCACTGGGGCTTCGCTGAGCATCACCATCGTGCCCGACACTGATATGCGAACGTCGATGTTGGTGCCCGGTCCGCATCTGTGAACGCCTCCACCAGAACAATGCTGGATCTTCCATCGTAGGATCCCGAGGTCGCGCGTCGTCTTTAAGTACCGCAGTACGCGGATCGCAGCTTTCCAGTGCTGCTGTCCTGGGTTCTCGAGGAACCGAGACAGCTGGTTCACGATGTACGAAACATCCGGGCGAATGCATGTCGTAACGTTGTGCAAGCATCCGATCGGCGATCCATACGGCTTGACCTGCATATACTCGCGACGGATGCACGTGGTTGGCGTTCCTTCGACAACTTCAATCCCGACTCAAACGGGTTCACGACTCCCTTGCATCTTGATGATTGAAACGACTGACAAATTCGTCGATGTAGCGCGTCTGCTTGATCGAAAGCGTCCTAGTCAAGCGGTGTGATCTCCATCCCGAGGATAAATTTTGCCTTACCCAACTCCTTCATCTTGAATGAGTTCTTCGGTGCCGTCTTGACCTCCTCATTTTTTCCTCTTTTTGGCTGCGATAATCACGTCGTTTTCATAGAGACAGACGTAGATATAGTTGTCTTAATTGCCCTTAACGTAGACCAACTGGGCTTCTCCACAACGTTTAAGCCAATCTTTATCAACACAACGTGAATCGTTGTGTGACATGCACTTGCCACCTGTTTGAGGCTATAAATCGCTTTGTTCAGCTAGCACATGTAGTCCCTAGCGTTTGTGACAGTAGTTCCATGTCTACTTGTTCCTTGAGATTACTATTCAGGAAGGCTGTATCCGCTTCTAATTGCTCGATCATGTACGCCTCCGCCACCACCACTGACAGCACAACTCGAATGGAGTTCATGTTGGCGACGGGCGAGTACGTCTCGAAAAATCGACACCGTAATTCTGCTTGAATCCCTTTGCCACCAGCCGTGCTTTGTATCTGACGACACGTCCATCCTCGTTTCGTTGCTTTGCAAACACCTATCGACACCCAATCGATCGATAGTTGGGGGTTTAATGGGTTGATTTGTGGTCTGTTGGCTATCATAAAAATGTGTAGGTTTGGTTGGTAAGTGCCGTTTCTAGTGTTGAATTTTATATCTGACAGGGCCAGTACGTTCAACATGCATTAGTCGAAAATGAAAATCACGCGTGTATGAAGGACGCAATTGGAACTTTCAAAGAGAGTAATCCAACATGGGATCGGATCCGAGCTTTTATGATCGACGAGGACGTTGGAGAGATGACAATTTTAAAGTGGGAGTTTCCATTAGCACGAGTGCTGATCTGGAATTTCCATGTGAAAAAAATATCTGCATGCTAAGATGTCGAAACCTATATGGTGGATGTGGATCGCGTCAAAGACTCGGTAGCTCTGATGGTGAAGTCGCGCAGCAAAGACGAATACGAGTGCTGGCTTCGATACATGTACTATCTTCTGGACGGATTCGACGAGACGAGTGCGATCCCTGAACCAAAGCACCCCTCCCCGACTGTTTTGTTCACAACTAGCACTCCTGTAAAGACATGCGGACTGTGTACGAACGAGGACATGTTTCACATCTTGGAAATCGTACCAACAATCGGTACGTATGTTATGAAGCGTGATTCTTATTTTGTCATTCTAAATTAAATTGTTGGGGCTTGATGTTAGTCATGATTCTGCATGGGGAGCATTGAAGGACATCTTGAAGCCGGAAATGGAGCTTGACGAATGCGTGGAAACGCTACACCTTCTTCGGTCTACGGTAGAGTTGGAATATGCACCTCGCTTTAATGCTCTAGGGTCGGGTAACTACCACGGCGCAGCCGAAATTGTTCTTCGACTGGCGGTACTAGTGATCTCGCATGCGTTTGAGCTGGATCGTAATGAATACGACCTCTTCAAGAGTGGGTCGCTTCCGTATGAAGGAAATTGGCTACAAGAGAACACGTTTGTCTGTGATCGCACACGACGAACGGATAATACATTTTAAATGTTTGGTAATTTTTTGCGATTTAATTTAATATGGTTTCTTTCATGATTTTTAACGCTTACAAACTTCGATTCACATTTATGTAGGCGTAGGTGTGTTCTTATTTTTTCATGCGCACTATGTTGCTTCCGTGCCACCACAACATAGTAGTACGAGCATCCACAAACAAGAAGAAAATTATTTATGTCCGCTGCATTAATACTCGTTGGCTGCTACAATCCCAAGAAAATCGTCCGGAGGTGGACTGGAACGATGGTGAGGTTTCATGCGCATCTTTTCGAGTGCAAGACTCGCATATGCACTCTGTGTGGCATGTCGTGCTGAACGGATCTACGAAATGGAAGACGGGTATGGATATTGCTGCGGGTATTGTAGAGGCTTTGAGTTCCCAAGGAAGTCGGACTTTCGTCAAGATGGCAGAAGCTTTGCGTGAATTTAGGGAATGTGTGAGGCAAGGTGTGGTTCCAATGATTAGTGAACAGACTCCGTCTTCTTCGCGGGCAGCCGAGCGAGCAGTGGAGGTGGTGTCAGAACTGGGGCGCCGTCAGTGCCCAAGTCCATTGGCCGACAATGTTGACACCGATGTTGTTCTGACCGATGAGTCGACTCTGCCCCGAACACTGTGGGGGACACAAACAGCAGAAAGCAGTTATGATGACAAATGCGTCGGGTATGATAATGGTTACGATCGTGTCGAAGATACTGCCCAAAAACACGACGACGAAATGCAGGAACGTGACGCTGGAAACACAAAAAGATAGCGTCAAAGATCGTGTTGGTGAGGAAGGCGACGGTGCGGGTGATATTAGATCAGACATCCGAAGCTTAATTTCTGAAATCGACCGAATCATTAACCGCTCGCGCGAGATGATATCTTCCGAGAATAGCAGAACAAAATTCATGTCAAAACAAATAAGACGTACAATCTTGTCACGAAGGTTACTGTGAATCGCAAACAACCCTCTGGTAACGTCGCCACAGAAAACCAGAGGGTTAACCTAGCGATGAAGACAGTGAAGGACATCTCCATGAAGACTACTACATCGACGAAAACGTTTTTGGTGAAAGCGGTGAAACCTTCAAATCCAGCACCTTTGGCCGGGTTGGACACGTACAGCGACGGCAGGAGGCGAGAGTCATCAATCCGGGATCTGACTCCAACCCGTCTGGGTCTGACGCCACCAGTCGGTATTTGACACCAACCAGTTGGTGAACACGAACATCCAATCGGGAAATAAACCTGCTAAACTAGTATTTCGCAAGCATAGAACAAAACGCAGGGCGAACAGCGAGTACGAGCGTACCGGAGAAAGTGATAATACCTTAGATATTACAGGAAAGTTTTTCGTCAGTACGGCCGTCGAAAACAAGGGGAGGCCCAAAATTCGTCGTAAACCAGCGCGTGAGGCAAAATCAAACTTGGCATGGAAGACTCTCCGCAGAAACAAATGCGCTCGTTCAAGGGACGCTGGTACCTGTGAAAGATCTGACACTCGTCCGCAAAACGATCGAGCGCTGTTTCAAAGTTGCAGACGCGTTGCCCGTTCTCAACAGCATCGAACAGGGCAATGCTTCGTCCCGGAAGTCAACGACCATCGTGCTTCTCGCGAAGAAGCAGAAGGTTCATCGGAAGGAGACAATCGTGTTCCCGAACAACTATGTTTCCAAGTGCATTGCTGGGATCTCTACCCATTGAAAGTCGCTACGCAGCGATCACAATTCGGGTAAGTTAGCCACTTTTGCAGAGGAGGCCCTGATTACGATGCGCGAGTGGAATGACGAGTCTCCGAAGTTGATAGCTCTGAACAACTTTGCCGAGCTGATCTGAGTTTCAAGATTTACACAAATATCGCTTTCTAATCCGCTGAACAGCTGCTGTACCGTGGACGAGCTTGCTTGCGCAAAGCGTTTGGAATCTGTGAGTTTGAACAACTCAATCAGTACTCGGTTTGGCCAGGTACTAGCCTTTTTCGGAGATAGGAGGGGTTGGTTGATTCGTGCTTGAAGCTGGTGATGAATCACCTGATAGACCAAGATGTAGACGCTCAAGGACCCAGTCGCACCGGAGGCGTCAATTCACTGTATGCGAGCGTGTACGACGACGCCATAAAGCACTAGATGATGGCAAACTCGCCGTTTCAAGGCGATAATCGGCTGATTCTCGTTCCTGTGTATCAAGAAGCTCACTGAGCGGGAGTCATGTTTGACTACGAGAATGGAAAAGCGGTGATGTTTGATCCCATGCAAAAGATGGCTAACTACAAGCTGCAAGACGCTGGACAAATATTTCGCGGAGTATGTATTGGTCCTGGGCCGATTCAGCACGTAAAGAGGACACACACATCTGCGGCCATCTAACGTTCTTTATCTTTGAGTGCATGGAACGAGTCATCCCGCTTTCACGCGTGTCCAAGGAGCGAGTCGCATACCTGCGCTTTCGCTACCTTTTCCTGAGTAGCAAGGGTGTATTTTGCAGAAGCCCAGAAGTAGTCACAACTGAAAACTAACTGCATTAAATACATGACGCACGCTTTGCATTGACCTGTTAGTTCCTACATTCGTCCCGATGTTTGTACCAAAGCAGTCCTGGGCGACGATCCATACACAACGAGTAGCGCTTATATCACCTACAACAATCGGAGTGGTGAAGGCTTGGAGCCCGGATACGTAGCTTGTTAAGTGTCAGGGTGACTGCAATTAGAAACATATATACCAGTTTGCATGCTGATTACATGTGCTCTAACGAGGTCCCTTCCAGCTGTGCGCGTGATCATACTCCAAACGAAAGCCTACGACATGAATTTCGTCAAGTTGTCACCCAACATCCGGACCCCATCCGGACATCCTCAGCGAAAATCGCTACAAACCACCGAAACGTAGAGAGTTCAGGTCGTACTTAACCGGAAACAAACGTACTTAGTATTTTTCGGACGTAATTAGCCGGATCAAATTTCCAGCCGTCCAACCAAACCCAAACTCGTTGGCACAGACGGTGATGGTTAGTGACACATTTAGTAATCGAATGGACTCTCTTTGCAATCTGTTTGGGGACCTTAGTACGAGCCTTCAAATTGGAGTATAAGGAGATCTTCAAGGCGCCCACCACGGTCCACAGGGCCTGCTGAGCCTCTCATTTCGAATCTTGCCCCCGACTCCAGAAGATGTTCTTCAAATGTGCGTGTGTGTATTGTTGGTTATGACACCTGTGATTCGAATGGCTGATGTGTCTTATTCCATCTGCTGAATGTTGCGATATGGTGCCACGTACTCCCGAAGCAAACTTCACCTTGCAGTGACGACCACGTCTTCAGCGTTGAGGAAGCTTGGTTGAATGCAGGAGCTAAGCCGGAACGACGGACAGTTGTCAAGTAGATATATTTTTGACTGATGAAGGGGTGAGCGCAGCGGTAGATCTGAAACCACCGTGAGATCCCCACTAGATATAGCTATGCCAACTGCTATTGTCTTTTATCGGACGTCGCAGCTGTTCCCTTTCTTGATCGTGATCCGGCCTCGCCTTCGAGTCATGGGTCTGGATGCTCGAACGGTACCCTGTGCAAGGAGAAGACGAAAGGTGCGTCTACTAGGCTTCTAGGATATTCAACCTCTCGGTTTTTGAGCATGACCAACGCAATGAAATGTGTTCTAGTAAAATGGCCAGGTATTGTCGCGTGTTACAAAACGCGAGGACGTCATGAGCATCACCACACCGATTTGATCGTCAATCCTTACGTCGATAGCTGATATAAAATTTAAATGTCAAGTGAAGCGCGCGGATCATATGGAGGTGCTGACGTATTTGTATATGATCCGGATTGATGAACTGTCACCCGATCAGCCAGTCCCACACTATCTGTCGACGGTAAAACAAAAGCCTCAATGAATATCGGCAGGGTCACTGACCCCTAGCGACGAAAGCTGGATTGTTGGACGCGATTTTCTGAATAAGCAGTTCTTCTCTCAGTACTACTTGGATTCCAAGTTTTCTATTTGTCATTTTGAGCTCGAGATGATGTTGAAGCTTCATCCACTCTACAAAACACACACAAATCTTTTAACCGTTTCGTTGTTATGGTTTGTCGGCAGCGTGATATAACAGGACGGCATGCTGTGAGCAGTTTGAGGGAAGTGAACGACAAACTTCGCTCGAATCTACCATCCCTACTGAAGTCGGTTGCAAAACTGCAAAAGCTGCTGAGGAGCAATCTGACTCGTCTGTTGCACGCTTGAGGCTACTGAAAGTGCGGTTCGTTCCACGAGTAGCCAGACCTACAACTACATGTACTAGCCGAGTTGATCGATGTGCAGAAGATGAACTGGATCGGTCGTTGGACGATCCAATTGGGGTTCAACGTAATACGGACATGACGCCGAAAGAGTCCGTGATTCAGTTTTGGAAGAGACGGGAAGCGTTAGGTGAGTACAGGCTTATCCAAAAGCTGTCAGAGTTATATTCGACATACCATCCTCCTCGTGTCAGATCGAACGCGATTTCAGTGTCAGCGGAGAAATGGTATCAGCCTAGCGTACCAGTTTAACTGGATATAACATTCACCTGCGCATGGGTTTGAACCGGAACCCCGAGTTTGTGAGCTTGCTTCAGTGCGCAAAAATCCCGCGGGGTCAGCACAAGCTATACACCCAACCAAGTCTCTTGTTTGGCATTGATCTCGACAGGTATCTGAACGATTTGGACTGTGATATCCTTGCTGAATTTGTGCCAAGTACTAACTTGTCTAGTGAATTGATCGACGAGGAGGAAGAGAAGTCATCGCTGTGATTCTCCAATGCACATCATAGGCGGAGGCAATAGTTGGCAGTAGTGGTTGTGCCGTCAAACCCGGATGCCACGGTGACGTTGGAGAGCGGTGAACGCCGCAGTGCTACTGAAGGGATTGATGACGTCGTAACCGGCGACAAACTAGTGAAGTCGTGGGTGACTGAGTGTGGATGGTGGGTCTAACTAAGAGGGGTTATTCGGGGTCG
>JAAKBF010000310.1:0-29908 GCA_012656075.1 Phytophthora hibernalis | reverse complement strand
AGTATAACTATAGCGACACACCGAGCGAAACAGGTTTTTCCTGAAGTCAGAACCGCAGATGTCAAAACCAGAGCAGACATTCTTATCATCAACGGAGACAAGCTCGCGTACGAGCTGAAGGTAAACCAATTACTTGAAAAAAGTGAAATTAACGTGGCGGCGGCACAAGCAAATGGATACAAAAGACAGTTCGGCGTTCAACGTATGCTCGTCGTGAACTTTGTTCCAGCTGCGCACAAGTTCGACAACGTTTATCGAGTGGAAACCTGCCCTACTGTTGAAATTGTTCACGTAAAATTTTCTGGATCGTTCGATGATTTCAACATCTTTTATCTGCCAGAGGAGGATATTCCTCAAGGAGAAAAGGACAAGTACTTTGGAATTTTGCAGTCTCCGCTATTGAGACAAGTCAAGCGCATCGATGTCAGCTGTCTGACGAGGTTGCTGAGAAGCCCTCTTTCATCATGGATATTGTTCAGTTTGACGATGAGATGGAAAATGTGACGAGGTGAATCGAATCATGGGAGGATGAGTGTTGGAGTGATGGAGGAACAGGATCGCGTGAAAGCGATTAAACAAGAACTCTGTCACCAAGTAGGATTGTAGTGCAAATCGAAGTTGCGTTTAAGATCACAATGGGTTGTTTGGTCCCGCGGGCTCCAGTCCCGAAATGCAGCGACGCTAACCTTGGTGTCGTTGCAGCCCATCCTTTTCGGAGGCCTTGTACCTCGTCGAGTGCAACTGAATACGACAATGGCGACATGGTACCTGTACAACCGCAGCTGGTCCTTCATTTGCCACACCGGTCACTCACAGTAGTGTGGGCACGAATAGACATCCAAAGCTCGCGAGCATGTCCGACCCTCCTTCAGCTCGAGCGCAGCAGATCTCGCAGCCACACGTTGTTTCTTGACCAGGAAGAGGTGCAGCTTATCCGTGCCATTCAAACTGATTGTCTTCTTTTCCTTGATCGCCTTCAGGAGCGCCACCGTCCGAGTTTCGTCGACGTTGATAGTGATCCCGCTCCTTTTCCGATGATGATACAGTCATACCATATGTATATCTTTGACGCGGCATACCGGTATATGAATTGCGTCGCTGGTGGTGTGTGTCACTGGTGTTGACTGTTGCTGCCGGCAGTTGTAGCGGTAGGTAGAACTCACTCTGACGTCAACAAGATGATGAAAGTTGGGGAGTCGCGGTCGATTAAGGCTGGAAAGCAACAACATGATTCACCCCCACGCTTGAGGCACGCCCACGTGCTGGTGGGTTTCACATGCGGATAAGATGCGGCGTTTGAAGTGAGATTGCCCATGTCCAGGATACTGGAGCTTGTCGTGGCTGTTAGTTAACCAAAGCTTCCATTCTCTCCCCTGGTAGCAACACTTGTTCCAGGATTGGAGCATACCTGCCCGGTAGTACATACTGTGCGTCTCGGGTCCGCGTACGTGCTCCATACCGTGTACGTGATGTTCTCCTCTTCCATGATTTTGATCTGAAAGACCCCGCGCGACCGTCGGATTCCTTGACGGTGTAGTTTACACCATCAGGCATTTCCAATGCCGTCCACATGTGATCGCGACCGGCCGAGAAATTCCGACCGGGGACATTAAATTCGTCGCTCATAACGAGGTCTCACGTCGCTCCGCGCGATGAAGTGGTGGTGTGCGCGGATTCTGGAGTGTCCGAGTCGATCCACGGACTGAGTCCGAGCGAGTCGAGTGAAGTGAATCCGCACGTTCGGCCGTCGTGGTCCTCGCGACGAACGCGAACGCCGCGGCCAAATTTTGGTCGAGGTTCACTGGACACATCGAGCAACATTTCGATGGCAGAGCCGATGGTTCTTGTCATTGCGCACTGTGAATCAACAGCATCAAGTTGAAGAGGGATCACAGGTTTTTGTTGGGGCCCAATGGCAACGAGGTGCATATGCACTCGTCTAGGAATTTGCGAAGGCACTTGCGCTAAGTTTAGGGGGACACAATTGTTTCAAACGAACTCGCACCCCATGGTCGATAGGACGATCGTCATCACCGAAAATCACACCGTTTGGAATACAGGTTAGCACTAATACATGTCGTCGCGAACTCCACCAAAGACTTTTTGATGGCTACATGAGTTACCTTTTGACATCACGTGAAGAGCTCACAACAATCGTGGACGCTCGATTCGCAAGGAAACGTCATAGTCATTGCACTGCGAATGGAATCCCCATCACTGTCGCCGTTGTTTGGACACGTCAGCACCACAATGGAAGAGCGATCGCACCCGCCGAAGCCACGATTTGCGCATGGATATCAGCAACCGCAAGTACGAGCTGTGGCATCGTACTGGGAGCGATTCATATTTCAGCACTGCCGGAATGGACCAACTCCTAAGACTTCACGTCGTCGACGCGGCCTCGCGAATGCTTTCACGATGCCATCTGAAGCAGTTAACGGCACCTCCGATTTCACGACGACGGCACCTGGTGGATCTGCTGCAGAACCCTGCGCAATCGAACACTGCTGGACTTGTCGTGTTTGAGAGAGTTCTCGCCGTTCCGATCAAAGCCAATGACTGAGCGGAACCTTTCACAGTTATCCATCAGCTCCGCTTACAACATGCACACGGAGCAGCTTCACCTCCAGCGACTTGGACCCTCCAAAACCACTCAAAATGCCACGAAGGACAGCGATGATCGTCGGCCATCGCCTGTAGAGAAAAAGAGCACCGAACTTGTTGGTCTTCGCTCTCGAATCGCACATGCCCATCGGAAGCTTATGTTCGCACCCATAAGCAAAGGTGATGACTTGAGGCAAACGCCTAGTACGTTCACTGCATTCCCACCACCAGGCAAAATCTGTCCCCGGTCTCGGCAGAAGCAACACCACAAACCGAAGTCTCGACCACCGCAACGCCCACGAACGGAACCAACTTCGACGATGCTGTCTGTGGCGGAGCAGCACGGGTTTCTCCAGGAACTGGATCTAGCTGCACTGATGACTGCGACGGGCTATTCACGAGCTGATTGTTCGCGCGGTGGGATCGCCATAAAGCGCCTTGCTCCATGGCGAAGAACTCTCATGGTGTCGACAAGGAGACACTACGCCACGGCGTACCTCAGTTGTCGGTGGAAGACCAGTTCTTCGTTGACCGTGCCTTCGACGTTCTGGACTCTGACAGCTCTGGGGCACTGGATTGGCCCGAGTTTATCGCAGCACTGTGCGCTGACGCTTCTCGCCGTAAAACAAAACTTCCTCTTCCACGCGTATGGTCAAAAGGATAGCACAGTGGAAATGACTTGGTTTCAGTATTGACGAAGCTGAACATGAAAAGGGCAACTTTAGTGCCGGTACGGCAACCTTTATTACCTCGATGCATCTCTTCTTCATCGACAAAACGATTTTCTCAAGATACTTCGCTGGCGTATGCCTCCATAGAGCTTGCTCGCTCGAATTAGGTCCTCCTTCATCAAATACTGCCTGCCACCTGCATACATCTTGCAAGCTAAATAGTCCCCGTGTTTACTACAGTATTACCGTAGGATTCCAGTAGGAAGGCGAGTCTCGTATCGAAGGCAGCCCTCGAGCACGTTACTGCGGTGGTTTTCAACTTGCACCCGATCCCCGTCCAGCTATAGCACTCTCTCGAGCCCGATACGCGGCACCGGAAGCACTAAGGCGCGCGTGGTGTCGTCGGCCGTCGCTGCAAGATGCAAGGTGACTATGGAAGCGCTTCCCGATAATGTAGCCCTTTAGTCATCCATACTGAAACCAAGTCATTTACACTGTGATATCCTTTGATCAAGGCCCAGACCCTTGTATTAAAAGTCTTTCAATATTGCTCGGATCGTCACCAAAAATTACAGACTATATCCACTCGAAAAGCACAACTCGCACGAGTGGCCAAAATAATCACGGATTGATGGGGTGTGCTACCGTATAACCTGTGTAGTATCCGATAGAATGTTATATCCGACAAGCCGTATTAGCCAATCAGATGACTGCAATTTGGACACCACCGGATCGTTGTCATTTCCGACAGCTCCAAAATTGGTGGCCAAGGATCGATAAAAGTTAGGCACCAGACCACTAAAGCGCAGTCACTTCCCAACTCTTCATTGGAGGCACGCACGAGCAAGTAAAGATGGAGGCCGCCGCGCTCGGCAGTACAAGCGCTCTACGCCGACGTATGAGTTTCGACTCCATGTCATTCACCATTCTGATTCTGACGGAGTGTCCTCTGCACTCGCCAAGTTCTACCCTGAGGCCAAAGGCACCTCGCTCGAGACTAAGCGCAAGAGCATCTACCTGTGGCAGAAACGCCGCGATACCATCGAGAAGGCCGGGAAGAGCAGCTCGTCCAGCGTGCTGCGCAAGCTCAGACCTGCAGGAAGTGCCACTGTGCTGTCGTCTGAGACGGAGTCTCAGCTTCTTCGCTGGGTCAACGCCTACCGCGCCGATGGGGCGCAGTTTGGCTCTTATGCTCCAGCTCAAGGCCCAGGAGCATGCGGCAGCAGCTGGTATACCGCGCGGCGTTTTCACCGGCACATGGGCTTGGCGGGCTGGATTCGTGCGCCGCCATGCGCTGCGGTTCCGTGCGCGTACGCGCCAAGGACAGAAGAGTCCCGTAGACGGCGAGGCTGCTGTTCTTGCTTTTAATACCAGGATGCGCGCAGTCATGCACCGCCTAGGTGTTGATGTCGCCTACAACGCCGACCAAACGCCCGTTGTCTTCGAGTACGTGCCGCGCACGACGCTCAACAGCGCGGAGCACGTACGGTGAGGGTTCGTACATGTGGCAAGGACAAGGAGAGGATGACGTGCATGCTGCTTGGTTCCTCTTCGGCGAGAAGCGGACGCCGTTTTTGATACTGAAGGGCCGCCCATCCAAGGTCGCGGCGACGCAAGCCGATAACGTGGAGCTGAGACACGGCTTCGGCAAGCATCTTTGGAAGCAGATCGAGATCCTCCAGGACAGACATGGCGTCCAGATCTACGTTAATAGCACGGGTTGGTGGAACACGTCGCTGACTCTCATTTGGCTGGCGTATCATTTCGGTGGACGTCAGCATCCAGAACAGCCTGTCTTTCTACTCCTCGACGACTTCTCTGCACATTGGACGCCGGAGGTGCGCACCCGCGCTCACGACCTCAACATCCACTTGCTGGACGCACCAGCAGGGCACACAGGCGTCTGCCAGCCGGCGGACATTGCTTGGAACCGCCCGCTGAAGCAGCGTCTGCGCCAGCGCTGGGTAAGCTGGATGATGACCAAGCTGGCTGGGAGGGAGAGCAGCAGCAAGGTCAAGGCGCCGTCCAGGAATGACGTGGTTGACTGGGTTGCCAGTGCGTGGAGGGGCTGTCCGCTTCGACGATCTCGAACGGGTTTAACGGCATACTTGCCGTGCCACCTGTCGACCCAATGTTCGAGGCCTCGTCCAATGCTCTTGCTGAGGAACTAGAGCGTTTGCAGCTCCTTGATCCTGATGTTGGTGAGGTCGCTGATGAAGAAGACGTAGTAGATATGATGACTAGAGGAGAAGTAAGCGTCTAATGCAAGTGTTGGACTTTGTTCGAATCGTTCCCCGCGCTGGGAGGGTTCCTGGGCAACCCCCTCCTGAATCTTATGGCAGCATTCGCGAGTGATTTCGGTGGTTTTAGCAAAACGTCTGCTTTTCCACAGGGATTGTGAATTATCATTTTTAAGGGGGCCGAACCCAAAAGTCAGAAGGGTGTCGGATACAGACAACGACGGTGAAATCCGTACCCCCATAAAAATCCGCACCCCTGCAGTGGGACGGACCAAGGCAAGTAAAAAAAACAAAACGAGGCAGCAAATTTTAAACATATTTATCCAATCAGTGTGTTAGAAAATTACTGGTCCGCACGGAGTTATCTCCTCACCCTTTGCATTTCCCTTTGTGTAGGGAGCCGCCATGGCTCCCCAAGCATCTTACTCCGTCAAGCAAAAGCGTGAAGCTTTAGACAGCATCAGTCGTATTGGCTGCAACAACGGCTCGAAAGCTCGGTATCCCGTTATCTACGTTGCATGATTGGCGGAGACAAGAGCAGGAATTATTCAGCTTCAAGGGGGCAGACAAGCAAGACGCTAAAAGGACAGGGGGCTAAGGGCATCATAACATTCGGACACGACATGGTGACCTACATGAAGGATCTGCGTCGCGAAGAAGAGGTACTGCAAACATTATGGTCTGAATGTTTGCAAATTAAATTGACTTCTTTTTGTAAAGTATTTGTGTACAGGAAATATGATTGAATATATAAAACAAGAGCATCCCACTTGGCTAGAGGCGTATTTAGCGACGAAGTCAAGTGACGAAAGGCGTGTAAACACATTGATGCGCTTGTGCCAGCGGTTTGCAAGCCGGTAAGAAAACTATCTTTTCTAATATTGAGCTACTTGTTTTGAAAAGTATATTATTAACTTATCTTTGATATTTCAACATTTTGTTTTTTATAATATGGTGTTTAGGCATGGGTTTTCAACGCAGCCACAACATTCGAAGAAAAACGAAGCTGTACTACAGCAGACGCATTTAGAATTTGCAATCAAGTTTTGGAGCGAATACAGCCATTTTCCGGATAGTGCTATCTACAACGTCGACGAAACGGCCATTTATTTCGACACTCCACCCCCACAAAATATGGGCCCTCAAGGGGAGGCGTGGATCAGCAAAAGTCAAGCATATGCAGAAGAATTCCGGAAGACTCACAGCTGTGCTCACCATTCGGGCTGACGGTACGTTCATTTATTTTACATTTAATTTACTGTATACTGAAACTAAGTAACGTTATTTGATTTAGGAAAAAAATGCCAATACTCTTCATTCTGCGAGAAATACCTGGCGGCACTGTGGAGACAAATGAGTTGCCAACATATCCAGATGGACATGTTTATACAGTCCAAGAACATGGCTGGATGGACGCAACTGTTTGGGAGTTTTATATTGAAAGTTTGCTTAAATTTGAAATAGATTCTCCCTCTGTCCTCCTTCTCGATAACTTCGATTCCATGTATCGGAAGGAGGACAGAAATGGTAGCGGAGGCTACCTCAGCACTAGTGTGCCCTGTTCCGCCAAACAGCACGTCTGTCTGTCAGCCTCTTGATGTTGGAGTTATGGGTCCACTCAAGAAGAAGCTGACAGGCGTATGGCTATCAGAAAATATTAATGGTACACGCACCACGCAGTAAAGAGACTTGGCGCGATCAAGCGCACCATTACAGCATGGGAAGGCATCACAGAGCACTGTGTTGTGCGTAGCTTTGAAAAGGCAATTCCAAGATATCCTGAAGTCCAAGTATAGGATAAAAATGTTTTTTTCACCAATCACAAATAGCGAATCACTGATGGGTACGGATTTTTTGTCGAGATGCCCCGTTTACTTTTGTATGGCGGATACAGTTCAGTGGGGTACGGATTTCACCGTCGTTGTCTGTACTACACAGGTTATACGGTATCCTTATGGCCAGTACCTACTGTAACGGGGTTTAAAATGTGTCAAGGTATCACTATAGATGAACCCAGTCGATAAAGACCATTGCTAATATCTACAACACAGGATATAATGCACGGCTGCATAAACGCGCCGCATGAGCGGCTGCGGAAACAGCAACGTGAGGAGCAGGGAGCGGCGTGTGCGCGGACATCGACCCGAAGCCTTTTAGTATGCAATATTTGGCGCTGAACAAGTATGATAGTGGATGCTTTTCATTAACAAATGTATTGAAAAAATCCCCATCGAGCATTAATTTGACAAGTATTAATTAAGCGCCATAGTTAAGCCTGAATACCGAGTCGGTGGATCGATAAGTGATTAAGTACACCAGGATATTAGACAACAGAGGTATTAAGTTGGCCAGGGTTCTCTGTACCTCAGCTAGTGCTACATTGACCTTCACCGAACCTTCAGCAAGGTACTGCTTGCACTCAGTCATATCGACAAGAGCATGTATTACATGTACACTATTAAAGCCAGAGAGATGTCCGCGAAGACGGCCGACCTCAAGTCAAGTGGGTAGCGATTGTATATGACAGAGCAAGCTACTGTACCTTACGCATCTCTGCCCTACGTATTTTGCCGGGCTACTACTAAAACAAACTAGTTCTACGTCGTAGTTGACCATCGTTTGCTTCACTTTACATATTTGTTGGGTCCGAAGGCCTGAAAAAACCTTCGTTTCCACGTCGGGTGTACATCGTGCCAACAGGACTTCATCCACCTACGTCCTGGAAGTACCGGTATATTGGTAGAGTGCCAATATCTAATCTTGAAGTATGTCGCACCCGCCTCCTCACGTTCAACTCATGCTGGAGCCGCCGATGCCGAACTGCCGCTTAAACGCCGATATGATTCCAGGGTCGGGCGGGTCGTTTGCAACCGCCCGACCCTGAATCATAAGTTTGAAACGAGAGATGTAGTTGGGCGGTAGTTAAATGACAATTACGACTTGAGCTGCAGGTTTCCCAGGACAATGTTGCGTAGGAGGGCAATATTGCACCGTTGTTGATGCATGTCAAGCTGCGCAGCCACTCCTGAAACAACACACCAGTCATCCATCTTCTTATAAACCAGAGATCAACACTGGTCTTCTGGTTGTGTGCTCCCTCTACTACCTAGCAATCCTGTTATACCTAATAGGAAGTGTCCACGGGAGGTATTGTTGTCCAGGTTCTCTGTATACAATTTGGCTGGGTGTTAAAGTCATGTGTTAAAGTCATATCAGTGATATGATATCACACCGTGTGCTATCCCACTGTACTGTACCGTATACGTATGTGACCACACCATTCATCGCTTAAGTACGATTACAAAATTTTTCTCCTTTCATTTTTTCTCATTCTAGAATCCGCCGCGTGAAGATAAGATGGTAACGCTCTTTTGTGCGATCGTTGGTGCAGCGGGAAGCGTGTTCCATCGACATTGACACGAACAAGTCCGTGGATCACTTGAAGAAGGCGATCAAGGGAGAACTCAGCAACGATCACATGCGATGCCAAGGACTGCAGCTCTTCCTGGCGAAGAAGGCGACGCGTGGCTGAAGTCGAAGGATGCTGCCGTGATTTCTATGCGGAGTGGAAGCGTTCCTGAGGAAGTAAAGACACTGATAAACGAAGAAATGGACCCAGCAGACGATCGGCGACTTGTTTGGAGATGCTCCGACGAAGAGGACCATTCACGTGCTGGTGGTGGTTCCGGAAAGTTCAGCGATAGAAGCTACGGCCGCCTTGACGCCGGTGATTATTGACCAAGTGGAGATGGCAATGAATAAGGTTCTGAAGGAGCGGGATGAGAAGATGCTATCGATTTCCATATCAACATGCACACGCTCGAAAGAAGGGAACGTGATGACAACATTGGTTACAAGTACTGACCATTGATGTCGCGGAAGACATAGATGGCTCGATTCATCCTTACGCATGGCACGAAAACGTAGCTGAGGACCACTTAGAGCAACGGACGGGGTACATGCAGTACTTTCGAGACAACCTTCCGGTGTCTTGAATCAAGACGATAGCAGAACAACTCCTTCAAGATCTTCCCCAAGACTGAAGCCCAAGTATTATCTGAAGGACTCAGCGCAGGTGAAGAACTTGCTCGACTGCGATGTTTCAAGCAGTTTGCCCTTCAAAGTGAAGGGGACGACGGATATGATGATTATCGACGAAGCGGCAAACCCATGGATGAAGTTTTTGCTGGTCTTCACTTTGTGATCGAACTCAAGAAGGAACAGTGTGGTGTCAAAGAACGATGCCAAATACTGCTTGAGTTGGTTGCGGCGGACTTGAAAAGTGAAAACCGTTGTGCTCCTGTGGGATTGCTCACCAACTTGAACAACTACTGGTATTTTCTGTGGTTCACGCCAGGCAGAGAAATCGCGAGATTGACGCTCAGGTGTCCAGCTAACGGATTCCAAATGATGAAAGAACTTCTGAAGGAGACAAATAGGGTTGCATCAACTGGAGTGTTTCCCATGCGGATTCCTTTGCGTGTACCTCTTCCGAAGCGTCAGAAGTTGCTCAAAGCTGCACCTGCAGGCGATGATGCCGCAACAGAAATGCTGGAGAGATACGAGTTGATGTCTGATGAGCTCAGTCCGGAGTTCTTGCTGGCGAGGAGGATGGAATACGAATTTCGAATGGTTCGTGAAATGCCGATTCACAGTGGAATGTACTCCTAATGGTTTAGATAAGAAGCCGAGTCTGACCAAATCAAGTTATCCAGAAGCTCACTGCAGACGCTGCCACTGCTTTACTAGTTATCTTAAGGTGAAGAAGACTCAAAATTCGAAGCAGTGATAAATGAATATCCTTATTAAGCACACATGCCTGGAATCGTTAGATTCAATATTACCGGTAGTAAAACAATTCAGCTCAACGTAACTTGCTACTTTTGCTCCTTAATTATTGTTTATCCTAACAAATGTAAAGTTTATAGTATATAAAGATGGCGTACTCATCCGATAAATATCAACTTAACAAGGAGCGTATCAAAGCGCTCAAAAGCGCTACTATCTCAATACGAGAGAAACACGTATCGATAAGCAGCGAGAGTACGATGAGAAGCACCGCGATCAAATTAATGCTCAAAAGCGAAAGTTGTACGCGGTAAAGAAAAAATCGAACTTAAGCAAAGTGAAACCGAAAATACCAGCGAAACCTAACTTAGCTAATTAATTAAAAAAATCGAAAATAGAAAGTTGATACTGAGATAGACCGCACCTAAATCACTTTTAGGAGTTGATGATAGCTACATTCAATTTCTATTTGGATGCGATACAGTATCAGAGATCTCAAGGTGGATTTAGCGCGCAATTTACTTCCTCGATCGACTGTTGGATTTGGTAAGCACAAGACCAAATCGTTCGAATGGGTCAAGGCCAACGATAAAAATATTATCATTGGCTCCAAAGTCTTGACAAGGCTTTTGCCAAGTATCTCTAAATTAATTTTTTTCAGATTTTTCTTGAGGTCTAACATATAAAGACGATCCTGAGCGAAAAAGTATAACTATAGCGACACACCGAACGAAACAGGTTTTTCCTGAAGTCAGAACCGCAGATGTCAAAACCAGAGCGGACATTCTTATCATCAACGGAGACAAGCTCGCGTACGAGCTGAAGGTAAACCAATTACTTGAAAAAGTGAAATTAACGTGGCGGCGGCACAAGCAAATGGATACAAAAGACAGTTCGGCGTTCAACGTATGCTCGTCGTGAACTTTGTTCCAGCTGCGCACAAGTTCGACAACGTTTATCGAGTGGAAACCTGCCCTACTGTTGAAATTGTTCACGTAAAATTTTCTGGATCGTTCGATGATTTCAACATCTTTTATCTGCCAGAGGAGGATATTCCTCAAGGAGAAAAGGACGAGTACTTTGGAATTTTGCAGTCTCCGCAATTGAGACAAGTCAAGCGCATCGATGTCAGCTGTCTGACGAGGTTGCTGAGGAAGCCCTCTTTCATCATGGATATTGTTCAGTTTGACGATGAGATGGAAAATGTGACGAGGTGAATCGAATCATGGGAGGATGAGTGTTGGAGTGATGGAGGAACAGGATCGCGTGAAAGCGAATAAACAAGAACTCTGTCACCAAGTAGGATTGTAGTGCAAATCGAAGTTGCGTTTAAGATCACAATGGGTTGTTTGGTCCCGCGGGCTCCAGTCCCGAAATGCAGCGACGCTAACCTTGGTGTCGTTGCAGCCCATCCTTTCGGAGGCCTTGTACCTCGTCGAGTGCAACTGAATACGACAATGGCGACATGGTACCTGTACAACCGCAGCTGGTCCCTTCATTTGCCACACCGGTCACTCACAGTAGTGTGGGCACGAATAGACATCCAAAGCTCGCGAGCATGTCCGACCCTCCTTCAGCTCGAGCGCAGCAGATCTCGCAGCCACACGTTGTTTCTTGACCAGGAAGAGGTGCAGCTTATCTGTGCCATTCAAACTGATTGTCTTCTTTTCCTTGATCGCCTTCTTCAGGAGCGCCACCGTCCGAGTTTCGTCGACGTTGATAGTGATCCCGCCCTTTTCCGATGATGATACAGTCATACCATATGTATATCTTTGACGCGGCATACCGGTATATGAATTGCGTCGCTGGTGGTGTGTCTCACTGGTGTTGACTGTTGCTGCCGGCAGTTGTAGCAGTAGGTAGAACTCACTCTGACGTCAACAAGATGATGAAAGTTGGGAGTCGCGGTCGATTAAGGCTGGAAAGCAACAACATGATTCACCCCCACGCTTGAGGCACGCCCACGTGCTGGTGGGTTTCACATGCGGATAAGATGCGGCGTTTGAAGTGAGATTGCCCATGTACGGGATACTGGAGCTTGTCGTGGCTGTTAGTTAACCAAAGCTTCCATTCCCTCCCCTGGTAGCAACACTTGTTCCAGGATTGGAGCATACCTGCCCGGTAGTACATACTGTGCGTCTCGGGTCCGCGTACGTGCTCCATACCGTGTACGTGATGTTCTCCTCTTCCATGATTTTGATCTGAAAGACCCCGCGCGACCGTCGGATTCCTTGACGGTGTAGTTTACACCATCAGGCATTTCCAATGCCGTCCACATGTGATCGCGACCGGCCGAGAAATTCCGACCGGGGACATTAAATTCGTCGCTCATAACGAGGTCTCACATCGCTCCGCGCGATGAAGTGGTGGTGTGCGCGGATTCTGGAATGTCCGAGTCGATCCACGGACTGAGTCCCGAGCGAGTCGAGTGAAGTGAATCCGCACGTTCGGCCGTCGTGGTCCTCGCGACGAACGCGAACGCCGCGGCCAAATTTTGGTCGAGGTTCACTGGACACATCGAGCAACATTTCGATGGCAGAGCCGATGGTTCTTGTCATTGCGCACTGTGAATCAACAACAGCATCAAGTTGAAGAGGGATCACAGGTTTTTGTTGGGGCCCAATGGCAACGAGGTGCATATGCACTCGTCTAGGAATTTGCGAAGGCACTTGCGCTAAGTTTAGGGGGACACAATTGTTTCAAACGAACTCGCACCCCATGGTCGATAGGACGATCGTCATCACCGAAAATCACACCGTTTGGAATACAGGTTAGCACTAATACATGTCGTCGCGAACTCCACCAAAGACTTTTTGATGGCTACATGAGTTACCTTTTGACATCACGTGAAGAGCTCACAACAATCGTGGACGCTCGATTCGCAAGGAAACGTCATAGTCATTGCACTGCGAATGGAATCCCCCATCACTGTCGCCGTTGTTTGGACACGTCAGCACCACAATGGAAGAGCGATCGCACCCGCCGAAGCCACGATTTGCGCATGGATATCAGCAACCGCAAGTACGAGCTGTGGCATCGTACTGGGAGCGATTCATATTTTCAGCACTGCCGGAATGGACCAACTCCTAAGACTTCACGTCGTCGACGCGGCCTCGCGAATGCTTTCACGATGCCATCCGAAGCAGTTAGCGGCACCTCCGATTTCACGACGACGGCACCTGGTGGATCTGCTGCAGAAACCTGCGCAATCGAACACTGCTGGACTTGTCGTGTTTGAGAGAGTTCTCGCCGTTCCGATCAAAGCCAATGACTGAGCGGAACCTTTCACAGTTATCCATCAGCTCCGCTTACAACATGCACACGGAGCAGCTTCACCTCCAGCGACTTGGACCCTCCAAAACCACTCAAAATGCCACGAAGGACAGCGATGATCGTCGGCCATCGCCTGTAGAGAAAAAGAGCACCGAACTTGTTGGTCTTCGCTCTCGAATCGCACATGCCCATCGGAAGCTTATGTTCGCACCCATAAGCAAAGGTGATGACTTGAGGCAAACGCCTAGTACGTTCACTGCATTCCCACCACCAGGCAAAATCTGTCCCCGGTCTCGGCAGAAGCAACACCACAAACCGAAGTCTCGACCACCGCAACGCCCACGAACGGAACCAACTTCGACGATGCTGTCTGTGGCGGAGCAGCACGGGTTTCTCCAGGAACTGGATCTAGCTGCACTGATGACTGCGACGGGCTATTCACGAGCTGATTGTTCGCGCGGTGGGATCGCCATAAAGCGCCTTGCTCCATGGCGAAGAACTCTCATGGTGTCGACAAGGAGACACTACGCCACGGCGTACCTCAGTTGTCGGTGGAAGACCAGTTCTTCGTTGACCGTGCCTTCGACGTTCTGGACTCTGACAGCTCTGGGGCACTGGATTGGCCCGAGTTTATCGCAGCACTGTGCGCTGACGCTTCTCGCCGTAAAAACAAAACCTACTCTTCCACGCGTATGGTCAAAAGGATAGCACAGTGGAAATGACTTGGTTTCAGTATTGACGAAGTTGAACATGAAAAGGGCAACTTTAGTGCCGGTACGGCAACCTTTATTACCTCGATGCATCTCTTCTTCATCGACAAAACGATTTTCTCAAGATATTTCGCTGGCGTATGCCTCCATAGGAGCTTGCTCGCTCGAATTAGGTCCTCCTTCATCAAATACTGCCTGCCACCTGCATACATCTTGCCAGCTAAATAGTCCCCGTGTTTACTATAGTATTACCGTAGGATTCCAGTAGGAAGGCGAGTCTCGTATCGAAGGCAGCCCTCGAGCACGTTACTGCGGTGGTTTTTCAACTTGCACCCGATCCCTGTCCAGCTATAGCACTCTCTCGAGCCCGATACGCGGCACCGAAAGCCTAAGGCGCGCGTGGTGTCGTCGGCCGTCGCTGCAAGATGCAAGGTGACTATGGAAGCGCTTCCCGATAATGTAGCCCTTTAGTCATCCATACTGAAACCAAGTCATTTACACTGTGATATCCTTTTGACCAAGGCCCAGACCCTTGTATTAAAAGTCTTTCAATATTGCTCGGATCGTCACCAAAATTACAGACTATATCCACTGAAAAGCACAACTCGCACGATTGGCCAAAATAATCACGGATTGATGGGGTGTGCTACCGTATAACCTGTGTAGTATCCGATAGAATGTTATATCCGACAAGCCGTATTAGCCAATCAGATGACTGCAATTTGGACACCACCGGATCGTTGTCATTTCCGACAGCTCCAAAAATTGGTGGCCAAGGATCGATAAAAGTTAGGCACCAGACCACTAAAGCGCAGTCACTTCCCAACTCTTCATTGCCGCGCACGAGCAAGTAAAGATGGAGGCCGCCGCGCTCGGCAGTACAAGCGCTTTACGCCGACGAATGAGTTTCGACTCCATGTCATTCACCATTCTGATTCTGACGGAGTGTCCTCTGCACTCGCCAAGTTCTACCCTGAGGCCAAAGGCACCTCGCTTGAGACTAAGCGCAAGAGCATCTACCTGTGGCAGAAACGCCGCGATACCATCGAGAAGGCCGGGAAGAGCAGCTCGTCCAGCGTGCAGCGCAAGCTCAGACCTGCAGGAAGTGGCACTGTGCTGTCGTCTGAGACGGAGTCTCAGCTTCTTCGCTGGGTCAACGCCTACCGCGCCGATGGGGCGCCAGTTTCGGCTCTTATGCTCCAGCTCAAGGCCCAGGAGTATGCGGCAGCAGCTGGTATACCGCGCGGCGTTTTCACCGGCACATGGGCTTGGCGGGCTGGATTCGTGCGCCGCCATGCGCTGCGGTTCCGTGCGCGTACGCGCCAAGGACAGAAGAGTCCCGTAGACGGCGAGGCTGCTGTTCTTGCTTTTAATACCAGGATGCGCGCAGTCATGCACCTCCTAGGTGTTGATGTCGCCTACAACGCCGACCAAACGCCCGTTGTCTTCGAGTACGTGCCGCGCACGACGCTCAACAAGCGCGGAGCACGTACGGTGAGGGTTCGTACATGTGGCAAGGACAAGGAGAGGATGACGTGCATGCTGCTTGGTTCCTCTTTCGGCGAGAAGCGGACGCCGTTTTTGATACTGAAGGGCCGCCCATCCAAGGTCGCGGCGACGCAAGCCGATAACGTGGAGCTGAGACACGGCTTCGGCAAGCATCTTTGGAAGCAGATCGAGATCCTTCAGGACAGACATGGCGTCCAGATCTACGTTAATAGCACGGGTTGGTGGAACACGTCGCTGACTCTCATTTGGCTGGCGTATCATTTCGGTGGACGTCAGCATCCAGAACAGCCTGTCTTTCTACTCCTCGACGACTTCTGCACATTGGCCGGAGGTGCGCACCCGCGCTCACGACCTCAACATCCACTTGCTGGACGCACCAGCACACAGGCGTCTGCCAGCCGGCGGACATTGCTTGAACCGCCCGCTGAAGCAGCGTCTGCGCCAGCGCTGGGTAAGCTGGCTGATGACCAAGCTGGCTGGGAGGGAGAGCAGCAGCAAGGTCAAGGCGCCGTCCAGGAATGACGTGGTTGACTGGGTTGCCAGTGCGTGGGAGGGGCTGTCCGCTTCGACGATCTCGAACGGGTTTAACGGCATACTTGCCGTGCCACCTGTCGACCCAATGTTCGAGGCCTCGTCCAATGCTCTTGCTGAGGAACTAGAGCGTTTGCAGCTCCTTGATCCTGATGTTGGTGAGGTCACTGATGAAGAAGACGTAGTAGATATGATGACTAGAGGAGAAGTAAGCGTCTAATGCAAGTGTTGGACTTTGTTCGAATCGTTCCCCGCGCTGGGAGGGTTCTCTGGGTAACCCCCTCCTGAATCTTATGGCAGCATTCGCGAGTGCGATTTCGGTGGTTTTTAGCAAAACGTCTGCTTTTCCACAGGGATTGTGAATTATCATTTTTAAGGGGGCCGAACCCAAAAGTCAGAAGGGTGTCGGATACAGACAACGACGGTGAAATCCGTACCCCCATAAAAATCCGCACCCCTGCAGTGGGACGGACCAAGGCAAGTAAAAAAACAAAACGAGGCAGCAAATTTTAAACATATTTATCCAATCAGTGTGTTAGAAAATTACTGGCCGCACGGAGTTATCTCCCTCACCCTTTGCATTTCCCTTTGTGTAGGAGCCGCCATGGCTCCCCAAGCATCTTACTCCGTCAAGCAAAAGCGTGAAGCTTTAGACAGCATCAGTCGTATTGGCTGCAAGCCAACGGCTCGAAAGCTCGGTATCCCGTTATCTACGTTGCATGATTGGCGGAGACAAGAGCAGGAATTATTCAGCTTCAAGGGGCACAGACAAGCAAGACGCTAAAAGGACAGGGCTAAGGGCATCATAACATTCGGACACGACATGGTGACCTACATGAAGGATCTGCGTCGCGAAGAAGAGGTACTGCAAACATTATGGTCTGAATGTTTGCAAATTAAATTGACTTTTTTGTAACGTATTTGTGTACAGGAAATATGATTGAATATATAAAACAAGAGCATCCCACTTGGCTAGAGGCGTATTTAGCGACGAAGTCAAGTGACGAAAGGCGTGTAAACACATTGATGCGCTTGTGCCAGCGGTTTGCAAGCCGGTAAGAAAACTATCTTTTCTAATATTGAGCTACTTGTTTTGAAAAGTATATTATTAACTTATCTTTTGATATTTCAACATTTTGTTTTTTATAATATGGTGTTTAGGCATGGGTTTTCAACGCAGCCACAACATTCGAAGAAAAACGAAGCTGTACTACAGCAGACGCATTTAGAATTTGCAATCAAGTTTTGGAGCGAATACAGCCATTTTCCGGATAGTGCTATCTACAACGTCGACGAAACGGCCATTTATTTCGACACTCCACCCCACAAAATATGGGCCCTCAAGGAGGCGTGGATCAGCAAAAGTCAAGCATATGCAGAAGAATTCCGGAAGACTCACAGCTGTGCTCACCATTCGGACTGACGGTACGTTCATTTATTTTACATTTAATTTACTGTATACTGAAACTAAGTAACGTTATTTGATTTAGGAAAAAAATGCCAATACTCTTCATTCTGCGAGAAATACCTGGCGGCACTGTGGAGACAAATGAGTTGCCAAATATCCAGATGGACATGTTTTACAGTCCAAGAACATGGCTGGATGGACGCAACTGTTTGGGAGTTTTATATTGAAAGTTTGCTTAAATTTGAAATAGATCCTCCCTCTGTGCTCCTTCTCGATAACTTCGATTCCCATGTATCGGAAGGAGGACAGAATGTGGTAGCGGAGGCTACCTCAGCACTAGTGTGCCCTGTTCCGCCAAACAGCACGTCTGTCTGTCAGCCTCTTGATGTTGGAGTTATGGGTCCACTCAAGAAGAAGCTGACAGGCGTATGGCTATCAGAAAATATTAATGGTACACGCACCGCGCAGTAAAAGAGACTTGGCGCGATCAAGCGCACCATTACAGCATGGGGAGGCATCACAGAGCACTGTGTTGTGCGTAGCTTTGAAAAGGCAATTCCAAGATATCCTGAAGTCCAAGTATAGGATAAAAAATGTTTTTTTCACCAATCACAAATAGCGAATCACTGATGGGTACGGATTTTTTGTCGAGATGCCCCGTTTACTTTTGTATGGCGGATACAGTTCAGTGGGGGTACGGATTTCACCGTCGTTGTCTGTACTACACAGGTTATACGGTATCCTTATGGCCAGTACCTACTGTAACGGGGTTTAAAATGTGTCAAGGTATCACTATAGATGAACCCAGTCGATAAAGACCATTGCTAATATCTACAACACAGGATATAATGCACGGCTGCTAATAAACGCGCCGCAGGAGCGGCTGCGAAACAGCAACGTGAGGAGCAGGGAGCGGCGTGTGCGCGGACATCGACCCGAAGCCTTTTAGTATGCAATATTTGGCGCTGAACAAGTATGATAGTGGATGCTTTTCATTAACAAATGTATTGAAAAAATCCCCATCGAGCATTAATTTGACAAGTATTAATTAAGCGCCATAGTTAAGCCTGAATACCGAGTCGGTGGATCGATAAGTGATTAAGTACACCAGGATATTAGACAACAGAGGTATTAAGTTGGCCAGGGTTCTCTGTACCTCAGCTAGTGCTACATTGACCTTCACCGAACCTTCAGCAAGGTACTGCTTGCACTCAGTCATATCGACAAGAGCATGTATTACATGTACACTATTAAAGCCAGAGAGATGTCCGTGAAGACGGCCGACCTCAAGTCAAGTGGGTAGCGATTGTATATGACAGAGCAAGCTACTGTACCTTACGCATCTCTGCCCTACGTATTTTGCCGTGGGCTACTACTAAAACAAACTAGTTCTACGTCGTAGTTGACCATCGTTTGCTTCACTTTACATATTTGTTGGGTCCGAAGGCCTGAAAAAACCTTCGTTTCCACGTCGGGTGTACATCGTGCCAACAGGACTTCATCCACCTACGTCCTGGAAGTACCGGTATATTGGTAGAGTGCCAATGTCTAATCTTGAAGTATGTCGCACCCGCCTCCTCACGTTCAACTCATGCTGGAGCCGCCGATGCCGAACTGCCGCTTAAACGCCGATATGATTCCAGGGTCGGGCGGGTCGTTTGCAACCGCCCGACCCTGGAATCATATAGTTTGAAACGAGAGATGAAGGCGGTAGTTAAATGACAATTACGACTTGAGCTGCAGGTTTCCCAGGACAATGTTGCGTAGGAGGGCAATATTGCACCGTTGTTGATGCATGTCAAGCTCGCGCAGCCACTCCTGAAACAACACACCAGTCATCCACGTCTTCTTATAAACCAGAGATCAACACTGGTCTTCTGGTTGTGGTGCTCCCTCTACTACCTAGCAATCCTGTTATACCTAATAGGAAGTGCGTCCACGGGAGGTATTAAGTTGTCCAGGGTTCTCTGTATACAATTTGGCTGGGTGTTAAAGTCATGTGTTAAAGTCATATCAGTGATATGATATCACACCGTGTGCTATCCCACTGTACTGTACCGTATACGTATGTGACCACACCATTCATCGCTTAAGTACGATTACAAAATTTTCTCCTTTCATTTTTTCTCATTCTAGAATCCGCCGCGTGAAGATAAGATGGTAACGCTCTTTTGTGCGATCGTTGGTGCAGCGGGAAGCGCGTTCTCCATCGACATTGACACGAACAAGTCCGTGGATCACTTGAAGAAGGCGATCAAGCGGAGAACTCAGCAACGATCACATGCGATGCCAAGGACCTGCAGCTCTTCCTGGCGAAGAAGGGCGACGCGTGGCTGAAGTCGAAGGATGCTGCCGTGATTTCTATGCGGAGTAGCGTCTCTGAGGAAGTAAAGACACTGATAAACGAAGAAATGGACCCAGACGAGATCGGCGACTTGTTTGGAGATGCCCGACGAAGAGGACCATTCACGTGCTGGTGGTGGTTCCGGAAAGTTCAGCGATAGAAGCTACGGCCGCCTTGACGCCGGTGATTATTGACCAAGTGGAGATGGCAATGAATAAGGTTCTGAAGGAGCGGGATGAGAAGATGCTATCGATTTCCATATCAACATGCACACGCTCGAAAGAAGGGAACGTGATGACAACATTGGGTTACAAGTACTGACCATTGATGTCGCGGAAGACATAGATGGCTCGATTCATCCTTACGCATGGCACGAAAACGTAGCTGAGGACCACTTAGAGCAACGGACGGGGTACATGCAGTACTTTCGAGACAACCTTCCGGGTGTCTTGAATCAAGACGATAGCAGAACAACTCCTTCAAGATCTTCCCCAAGACTGAAGCCCAAGTATTATCTGAAGGACTCAGCGCAGGTGAAGAACTTGCTCGACTGCGATGTTTCAAGGTTTGCCCTTCAAAGTGAAGGGGACGACGGATATGATGATTATCGACGAAGCGGCAAACTCCATGGATGGTTTTTGCTGGTCTTCACTTTGTGATCGAACTCAAGAAGGAACAGTGTGGTGTCAAAGAACGATGCCAAATACTGCTTGAGTTGGTTGCGGCGGACTTGAAAAGTGAAAACCGTTGTGCTCCTGTGGGATTGCTCACCAACTTGAACAACTACTGGTATTTTCTGTGGTTCACGCCAGGCAGAGAAATCGCGAGATTGACGCTCAGGTGTCCAGCTAACGGATTCCAAATGATGAAAGAACTTCTGAAGGAGACAAATAGGGTTGCATCAACTGGAGTGTTTCCCATGCGGATTCCTTTCTTGCGTGTACCTCTTCCGAAGCGTCAGAAGTTGCTCAAAGCTGCACCTGCAGGCGATGATGCCGCAACAGAAATGCTGGAGAGATACGAGTTGATGTCTGATGAGCTCAGTCCGGAGTTCTTGCTGGCGAGGAGGATGGAATACGAATTTCGAATGGTTCGTGAAATGCCGATTCAGTGGAATGTACTCCTAATGGTTTAGATAAGAAGCCGAGTCTGGACCAAATCAAGTTATCCAGAAGCTCACTGCAGACGCTGCCACTGCTTTACTAGTTATCTTAAGGTGAAGAAGACTCAAAATTCGAAGCAGTGATAAATGAATATCCTTATTACACACATGCCTGAATCGTTAGATTCAATATTACCGGTAGTAAAACAATTCAGCTCAACGTAACTTGCTACTTTTGCTCCTTAATTATTGTTTATCCTAACAAATGTAAAGTTTATAGTATATAAAGATGGCGTACTCATCCGATAAATATCAACTTAACAAGGAGCGTATCAAAGCCGCTCAAAAGCGCTACTATCTCAATACGAGAGAAACACGTATCGATAAGCAGCGAGAGTACGATGAGAAGCACCGCGATCAAATTAATGCTCAAAAGCGAAAGTTGTACGCGGTAAAGAAAAAATCGAACTTAAGCAAAGTGAAACCGAAAATACCAGCGAAACCTAACTTAGCTAATTAATTAAAAAAATCGAAAATAGAAAGTTCGATACTGAGATAGACCGCACCTAAATCACTTTAGGAGTTGATGATAGCTACATTCAATTTCTATTTGATGCGATACAGTATCAGAGATCTCTAAGGTGGATTTAGCGCGCAATTTACTTCCTCGATCGACTGTTGGATTTGGTAAGCACAAGACCAAATCGTTCGAATGTGGTCAAGGCCAACGATAAAAAATATTATCATTGGCTCCAAAGTCTTGACAAGGCTTTTGCCAAGTATCTCTAAATTAATTTTTTTTCAGATTTTTTTCTGAGGTCTAACATATAAAGACGATCCGAAAAAAAGTATAACTATAGCGACACACCGAACGAAACAGGTTTTTCCTGAAGTCAGAACCGCAGATGTCAAAACCAGAGCGGACATTCTTATCATCAACGGAGACAAGCTCGCGTACGAGCTGAAGGTAAACCAATTACTTGAAAAAAGTGAAATTAACGTGGCGGCGGCACAAGCAAATGGATACAAAAGACAGTTCGGCGTTCAACGTATGCTGTCGTGAACTTTGTTCCAGCTGCGCACAAGTTCGACAACGTTTATCGAGTGGAAACCTGCCCTACTGTTGAAATTGTTCACGTAAAATTTTCTGGATCGTTCGATGATTTCAACATCTTTTATCTGCCAGAGGAGGATATTCCTCAAGGAGAAAAGGACGAGTACTGAATTTTGCAGTCTCCGCATTGAGACAAGTCAAGCGCATCGATGTCAGCTGTCTGACGAGGTTGCTGAGGAAGCCCTTTCATCATGGATATTGTTCAGTTTGACGATGAGATGGAAAATGTGACGAGGTGAATCGAATCATGGGAGGATGAGTGTTGGAGTGATGGAGGAACAGGATCGCGTGAAAGCGAATAAACAAGAACTCTGTCACCAAGTAGGATTGTAGTGCAAATCGAAGTGGTGCTTAAGATCACAATGGGTTGTTTGGTCCCGCGGGCTCCAGTCCCGAAATGCAGCGACGCTAACCTTGGTGTCGTTGCAGCCCATCCTTTCGGAGGCCTTGTACCCGTCGAGTGCAACTGAATACGACAATGGCGACATGGTACCTGTACAACCGCAGCTGGTCCCTTCATTTGCCACACCGGTCACTCACAGTAGTGTGGGCACGAATAGACATCCAAAGCTCGCGAGCATGTCCGACCCTCCTTCAGCTCGAGCGCAGCAGATCTCGCAGCCACACGTTGTTTGACCAGGAAGAGGTGCAGCTTATCTGTGCCATTCAAACTGATTGTCTTCTTTTCCTTGATCGCCTTCTTCAGGAGCGCCACCGTCCGAGTTTCGTCGACGTTGATAGTGATCCCGCTCCCTTTTCCGATGATGATACAGCTCGCTACCATATGTATATCTTGACGCGGCATACCGGTATATGAATTGCGTCGCTGGTGTGTGTTCACTGGTGTTGACTGTTGCTGCCGGCAGTTGTAGCAGAGGTAGAACTCACTCTGACGTCAACAAGATGATGAAAGTTGGGAGTCGCGGTCGATTAAGGCTGGAGCAACAACATGATTCACCCCCACGCTTGAGGCACGCCCACGTGCTGGTGGGTTTCACATGCGGATAAGATGCGGCGTTTGAAGTGAGATTGCCTGTACGGATACTGGAGCTTGTCGTGGCTGTTAGTTAACCAAAGCTTCCATTCCTCCCTGGTAGCAACACTTGTTCCAGGATTGAGCATACCTGCCCGGTAGTATACTGTGCGTCTCGGTCCGCGTACGTGCTCCATACCGTGTACGTGATGTTCTCCTCTTCCATGATTTTGATCTGAAAGACCCCGCGCGACCGTCGGATTCCTTGACGGTGTAGTTTACATCACATCAGGCATTTCCAATGCTGTCCACATGTGATCGCGACCGGCCGAGAAATTCCGACCGGGGACATTAAATTCGTCGCTCATAACGAGGTTCGCCATCGCTCCGCGCGATGAAGTGGTGGTGCGCGGATTCTGGAATGTCCGAGTCGATCCACGGACTGAGTCCCGAGCGAGTCGAGTGAAGTGAATCCGCACGTTCGGCCGTCGTGGTCCTCGCGACGAACGCGAACGCCGCGGCCAAATTTTGGTCGAGGTTCACCGACACATCGAGCAACATTTCGATGGCAGAGCCGATGGTTCTTGTCATTGCGCACTGTGAATCAACAGCATCAAGTTGAAGAGGGATCACAGGTTTTTGTTGGGGCTCAATGGCAACGAGGTGCATATGCACTCGTCTAGGAATTTGCGAAGGCACTGCGCTAAGTTTAGGGGGACACAATTGTTTCAAACGAACTCGCACCCCATGGTCGATAGGACGATCGTCATCACCGAAAATCACACCGTTTGGAATACAGGTTAGCACTAATACATGTCGTCGCGAACTCCACCAAAGACTTTTTGATGGCTACATGAGTTACCTTTGACATCACGTGAAGAGCTCGCCAACAATCGTGGACGCTCGATTCGCAAGGAAACGTCATAGTCATTGCACTGCGAAATGGAATCCCCCATCACTGTCGCCGTTGTTTGACACGTCAGCACCACAATGGAAGAGCGATCGCACCCGCCGAAGCCACGATTTGCATGGATATCAGCAACCGCAAGTATGAGCTGTGGCATCGTACTGGGAGCGATTCATATTTTCAGCACTGCCGGAATGGACCAACTCCTAAGATTTCATGCAGTCGTCGACGCGGCCTCGCGAATGCTTTCACGATGCCATCCGAAGCAGCGCGGCACCTCCGATTTCACGACGACGGCACCTGGTGGATCTGCCGCAGAAACCTGCGCAATCGAACACTGCTGGACTTGTCGTGTTTGAGAGTTCTCGCCGTTCCGATCAAAGCCAATGACTGAGCGGAACCTTTCACAGTTATCCATCAGCTCCTGGCTTACAACATGCACACGGAGCAGCTTCACCTCCAGCGACTTGGACCCTCCAAACCACCAAAATGCCAATGAAGGACAGCGATGATCGTCGGCCATCGCCTGTAGAGAAAAGAGCACCGAACTTGTTGGTCTTCGCCTCGAATCGCACATGCCCATCGGAAGCTTATGTTCGCACCTATAAGCAAAGGTGATGACTTGAGGCAAACGCCTAGTACGTTCACTGCATTCCCACCACCAGGCAAAATCTGTCCCCGGTCTCGGCAGAAGCAACACCACAAACCGAAGTCTCGACCACCGCAACGCCCACGAACGGAACCAACTTCGACGATGCTGTCTGTGGCGGAGCAGCACGGGTTTCTCCAGGAACTGGATCTAGCTGCACTGGTGACTGCGACGGGCTATTCACGAGCTGATTGTTCGCGCGGTGGGATCGCCATAAAGCGCCTTGCTCCATGGCGAAGAACTCCTCATCGTGTCGACAAGGAGACACTACGCCACGGCGTACCTCAGTTGTCGGTGGAAGACCAGTTCTTCGTTGACCGTGCCTTCGACGTTCTGACTCTGACAGCTCTGGGGCACTGATTGGCCCGAGTTTATCGCAGCACTGTGCGCTGACGCTTCTCGCCGTAAAACAACAAAACCTACTCTTCCACGCGTATGGTCAAAAGGATAGCACAGTGGAAATGACTTGGTTTCAGTATTGACGAAGTTGAACATGAAAAGGGCAACTTTCGGTGCCGGTAACGGCAACCTTTATTACCTCGATGCATCTCTTCTTCATCGACAAAACGATTTTTCTCAAGATACTTCGCTGGCGTATGCCCAGGAGCCAGTTCTCGCTCGAATTAGGTCCTCCTTCTCCATCAAATACTGCCTGCAACCTGCATACATCTTGCCAGCTAAATAGTCCCCGTAAGCTACTATAGTATTACCGTAGGATTCCAGTAGGAAGGCGAGTCTCGTATCGAAGGCAGCCCTCGAGCACGTTACTGCGGTGGTTTTTCAACTTGCACCCGATCCCTGTCCAGCCATAGCACTCCTCGAGCCCGATACGCGGCACCGAAAGCACTAAGGCGCGTGGTGTCGTCGGCCGTCGCTGCAAGATGCAAGGTGACTATGGAAGCGCTTCCCTGATAATGTAGCCCTTTAGTCATCCATACTGAAACCAAGTCATTTACACTGTGATATCCTTTTGATCAAGGCCCAGACCCTTGTATTAAAAGTCTTTCAATATTGCTCGGATCGTCACCAAAAATTACAGACTATATCCACTGAAAAGCACAACCTGCACGATTTCACAAAATAATCACGATTGATGGGGTGTGCTACCGTATAACCTGTGTAGTATCCGATAGAATGTTATATCCGACAAGCCGTATTAGCCAATCAGATGACTGCAATTTGGACACCACCGGATCGTTGTCATTTCCGACAGCTCCAAAAATTGGTGGCCAATGATCGATAAAAGTTAGGCACCAGACCACTAAAGCGCAGTCACTTCCCAATCCTTCATTACGCGCACGAGCAAGTAAAGATGGAGGCCGCCGCGCTCGGCAGTACAAGCGCTTTACGCCGACGAATGAGTTTCGACCTCCATGTCATTCACCATTCTGATTCTGATTTGAGTGTCCTCTGCACTCGCCAAGTTCTACCCTGAGGCCAAAGGCACCTCGCTTGAGACTAAGCGCAAGAGCATCTACCTGTGGCAGAAACGCCGCGATACCATCGAGAAGGCCGGAAGAGCAGCTCGTCCAGCGTGCAGCGCAAGCTCAGACCTGCAGGAAGTGCCACTGTGCTGTCGTCTGAGACGGAGTCTCAGCTTCTTCGCTGGGTCAACGCCTACCGCGCCGATGGGGCGCCAGTTTCGGCTCTTATGCTCCAGCTCAAGGCCCAGGAGTATGCGGCAGCAGCTGGTATACTGCGCGGCGTTTTCACCGGCACATGGGCTTGGCGGGCTGGATTCGTGCGCCGCCATGCGCTGCGGTTCCGTGCGCGTACGCGCCAGGGACAGAAGAGTCCCGTAGACGGCGAGGCTGCTGTTCTTGTTTTAATACCAGGATGCGCGCAGTCATGCACCTCCTAGGTGTTGATGTCGCCCTACAACGCCGACCAAACGCCCGTTGTCTTCGAGTACGTGCCGCGCACGACGCTCAACAAGCGCGGAGCACGTACGGTGAGGGTTCGTACATGTGGCAAGGACAAGGAGAGATGACGTGCATGCTGCTTGGGTCCTCTTCGGCGAGAAGCGGACGCCGTTTTTGATACTGAAGGGCCGCCCATCCAAGGTCGCGGCGACGCAAGCCGATAACGTGGAGCTGAGACACGGCTTCGGCAAGCATCTTGGAAGCAGATCGAGATCCTTCAGGACAGACATGGCGTCTAGTCTACGTTAATAGCACGGGTTGGTGGAACACGTCGCTGACTCTCATTTGGCTGGCGTATCATTTCGGTGGACGTCAGCATCCAGAACAGCCTGTCTTCTTCTACTCCTCGACGACTCTCTGCACATTGGTCGCCGGAGGGCACCCGCGCTCACGACCTCAACATCCACTTGCTGGACGCACCAGCAGGGCACACAGGCGTCCGCCAGCCGGCGGACATTGCTTGGAACCGCCCGCTGAAGCAGCGTCTGCGCCATCGCTGGGTAAGCTGGATGATGACCCAAGCTGGCTGGGAGGGAGAGCAGCAGCAAGGTCAAGGCGCCGTCCAGGAATGACGTGGTTGACTGGGTTGCCAGTGCGTGGAGGGGCTGTCCGCTTCGACGATCTCGAACGGGTTTGACGGCATACTTGCCGTACCACCTGTCGACCCAATGTTCGAGGCCTCGTCCAATGCTCTTGCTGAGGAACTAGAGCGTTGCAGCTCCTTGATCCTGATGTTGGTGAGGTCACTGATGAAGAAGACGTAGTAGATATGATGACTAGAGGAGAAGTAAGCGTCTAATGCAAGTGTTGACTTTGTTCGAATTGTTCCCCGCGCTGGGAGGGTTCTCTGGGTAACCCTCCTGAATCTTATGGCAGCATTCGCGAGTGCGATTTCGGTGGTTTTTAGCAAAACGTCTGCTTTTCCACAGGGATTGTGAATTATCATTTTTAAGGGGGCCGAACTCCAAAGTCAGAAGGGTGTCGGATACAGACAACGACGGTGAAATCCGTACTCCCCATAAAAATCCGCACCCCTGCAGTGGACGGACCAAGGCAAGTAAAAAACAAAAAACGAGGCAGCATTTTAAACATATTTATCCAATCAGTGTGTTAGAAAATTACTGGCCCGCACGGAGTTATCTCCCTCACCCTTGCATTTCCTTTGTGTAGGAGCCGCCATGGCTCCCCAAGCATCTTACTCCGTCAAGCAAAAGCGTGAAGCTTTAGACAGCATCAGTCGTATTGGCTGCAAGCCAACGGCTCGAAAGCTCGGTATCCCGTTATCTACGTTGCATGATTGGCGGGGACAAGAGCAGGAATTATTCAGCCTAAGGGGGCACAGACAAGCAAGACGCTAAAAGGACAGGGGGCTAAGGGCATCAATAACATTCGGACACGACATGGTGACCTACATGAAGGATCTGCGTCGCGAAGAAAGAGGTACTGCAAACATTATGGTCTGAATGTTTGCAAATTAAATTGACTTCTTTTTTGTAACGTATTTGTGTACAGGAAATATGATTGAATATATAAAACAAGAGCATCCCACTTGGCTAGAGGCGTATTTAGCGACGAAGTCAGTGACGAAAGGCGTGTAAACACATTGATGCGCTTGTGCCAGCGGTTTGCAAGCCGGTAAGAAAACTATCTTTTCTAATATTGAGCTACTTGTTTTGAAAAGTATATTATTAACTTATCTTTGATATTTCAACATTTTGTTTTTTTATAATATGGTGTTTAGGCATGGGTTTTCAACGCAGCCACAACATTCGAAGAAAAACGAAGCTGTACTACAGCAGACGCATTTAGAATTTGCAATCAAGTTTTGGAGCGAATACAGCCATTTTCCGGATAGTGCTATCTACAACGTCGACGAAACGGCCATTTATTTCGACACTCCACCCCACAAAATATGGGCCCTCAAGGGGAGGCGTGGATCAGCAAAAGTCAAGCATATGCAGAAGAATTCCGGAAGACTCACAGCTGTGCTCACCATTCGGGCTGACGGTACGTTCATTTATTTTACATTTAATTTACTGTATACTGAAACTAAGTAACGTTATTTGATTTAGGAAAAAACTGCCAATACTCTTCATTCTGCGAGGAATACCTGGCGGCACTGTGGAGACAAATGAGTTGCCAACATATCCAGATGGACATGTTTATACAGTCCAAGAACATGGCTGGATGGACGCAACTGTTTGGGAGTTTTATATTGAAAGTTTGTTTAAATTTGAAATAGATTCTCCTCTGTCCTCCTTCTCGATAACTTGATTCCCATGTATCGGAAGGAGGACAGAATGTGGTAGCGGAGGCTACCTCAGCACTAGTGTGCCCTGTTCCGCCAAACAGCACGTCTGTCTGTCAGCCTCTTGATGTTGGAGTTATGGGTCCACTCAAGAAGAAGCTGACAGGCGTATGGCTATCAGAAAATATTAATGGTACACGCACCGCGCAGCAAAGAGACTTGGCGCGATCAAGCGCACCATTACAGCATGGGAAGGCATCACAGAGCACTGTGTTGTGCGTAGCTTTGAAAAGGCAATTCCAAGATATCCTGAAGTCCAAGTATAGGATAAAAAATGTTTTTTTCACCAATCACAAATAGCGAATCACTGATGGGTACGGATTTTTGTCGAGATGCCCCGTTTACTTTTGTATGGCGGATACAGTTCAGTGGGGTACGGATTTCACCGTCGTTGTCTGTACTACACAGGTTATACGGTATCCTTATGGCCAGTACCTACTGTAACGGGGTTTAAAATGTGTCAAGGTATCACTTTAGATGAACCCAGTCGATAAAGACCATTGCTAATATCTACAACACAGGATATAATGCACGGCTGCTAATAAACGCGCGCAGGAGCGGCTGCGGAAACAGCAACGTGAGGAGCAGGGAGCGGCGTGTGCGCGGACATCGACCCGAAGCCTTTAGTATGCAATATTTGGCGCTGAACAAGTATGATAGTAATGCTTTTCTTATTAACAAATGTTTGAAAAATCCCATCGAGCATTAATTTGACAAGTTTAACTTACGCGCATGAGCTTAAGCCTGAATACCGAGTCGGTGGATCGATAAGTGATTAAGTACACCAGGATATTAGACAACAGAGGTATTAAGTTGGCCAGGGTTCTCTGTACCTCAGCTTAGTGCTACATTGAC